>OOIL02000038.1:721117-832039 GCA_900332095.2 Cuscuta campestris
GGTAAGGGTTTGGGTCGTCCTCCGCGGAGTCAAGAAAGGCAGGATCAGTGGGTGAGACCGGATGGGAGTAGGGGAAGGAGTGCTCATCGAAAATCACATGACGGGAGACGATAATTTTGTGGGTACGAAGATCAAGGCAGCGGTATCCCCGTTGGTTAGACGGGTACCCGAGGAAGACATAGCGGGCGGAACGAGGGGCGAGTTTGTGGGGTGCTGTAGCAGATAAGTTTGGGTAGCAAAGACATCCGAAGACACGAAGGTGAGAGTATGTGGGTTTGTGACCATAGAGGGCTTCGTGTGGGGTGCGGTTTTGGAGAGTCGTGGTGGGTAAGATGTTGAAGAGATGAGAGGCCATATATAGAGCTTCAACCCAGAAGGTAGGCGGGAGTCGGGCTTGGAATAAAAGAGAGCGAACGGAATTGTTTATAGTACGAATGGTACGTTCTGCCCGTCCATTTTGTTGACTGGTATGGGGACATGAGAAACGGAAAAGAATGCCCAGGGATTCAAAAATATTTCGGAGGGGCCTGTTTCTATATTCAGTGTCATTGTCACATTGCACAGCTTTAATAGTAGTGTTAAACTGGTTTTTCACAAAGGCTATAAATGAATGAAGATGGGAACAAGCTTCAGATTTACTTCTAAGAGGAAATACCCATAAGAAATGAGAATAATCATCTAAGAGTAACATGTAATGTTTAAAACCAGTAACACTAGTAACAAGCGATTGCCACAAATCAGTATGTAAAAGCTGGAAAGGAAATGTAGAAATACGACTCGATGACTCAAACGGGAGACGAACATGTTTTCCCAATTGACAGGCATGACAAATTGAATTTTGTAAATGTTTAAAAGAAATAGCAGACGCGAGACAGGGGACTCCACGGAGAACGGCCAGGCTCGGGTGACCAAGTCGACGATGCCAGAGCTCTGGACTTTCACTGGCAACGTGGGCTTGGGCTTGGGCATGGGTGGCGGCTGGTAGGCTCATTTGGTAGAGAGGACCCGCATTATTGGACCGATGAATCACGGTTCCTGTCAGCATATCCTTCACAGAAAAACCAGTGGAATCAAATTCAATAGAACAATTGTTGTCACGGGTAAATTGCCTAACGGATATAAGGTTATGGATAATATGAGGGGAGACAAGGATGTTTTGTAAGTGGAGGGGGGGGGGAAGTGGGAAAATTATAATTACCGGTTGCTGTAGTGCGCACTTTAGAACCATTACCGACAGTGATATATGATGATGAATTTAAAGAATGATTACGAACATGAGAAAGAGTACCTGGGTCCGAGGCAATATGATGTGTGACGCCGGTGTCCATGTACCAATGTGGATCGCGGAGGCTCAAGGTGTCAAAATTGTGGGCAAGGGCGGTGGGTGTGATGGTGTTGGCACCGGCGGAGGGAGTTGTGGGTGAGGATGGCGGGTGGAGGGGGGCTGTCGGGTAGGGGCTGGGGTATGGGTAGGGTGCACTGGCGTGCGGGTAGGGTGTAGGAAAATAGGCCTGAGGGTACGGGTGGGGATTCGGGCGAGGGCCGAGGAGACCCGGGTTAGGGTTTGGGTTGGTGAACTGTCCGGTATTCTGCCCGTGGGTGTGCCGTGCATTTGACCCGAAGCTGCGGCCGCGACCACGACCCCGTTGCTGTCCCCCGCGTTGCCGGTTGTGCTGTGACTGCCCAGGACTGTTCCTGCCGCTGGAATCTGCCCGGCCTCCACCACTGCTGCCGTACCGCCGTGAGTCACCACCGCTGGAGCCACCGCCGCCGGCGTATAGAGCCGTGCCACTGTCCCCCACGGCCCCGCCAGTCCCCAGATCTGCCCGTTGTTGTTCGAGGAGGAGAAGGGCCGACCGGGTTTGGAGAAAAGTTGGGGGCGGCGTTTGATACTGGAGGAAGGACGTTTGACCACGAAGATCATCCGGTAACCCACGGAGAACTTGGAGAATGAGCTGCTGTTCGGACACGGTGGCATCCACATCATCTAACTAATCCGCTAGGTTACGAAGGGTTTGGCAATAGGCGGCCATAGAGAGAGATCCCTTCGTGGTGGTGCGGAATTGGTGTTCAAGTTGCATAGCCCGGGCCGCTTTATTGTCGTGAAAGAGATTATAGATGGACTTCCATAATTCCGAGGCCGATTTGGTAGTGGAAAGCACAAGATCACACACTTCATCATTCACCGTAGACAAGATCCATCCTTGAATGAGAGCGTCAAGTTGGAACCATTCGTCGTCATCGTCACTCGACGGCGACGATTTGCCGGTGAGAAACCCGCCCAAAGAAAACCGGCGAATGAGGAGGAGGAAAAGCCGGCTCCACTTCTTGTAGTTTGGCTCGGAGAAGCTGAGAAGAATCGGCACGTGTAGCTTTACGTTAGAAATAGTGGTGAAAGCCAAGTGGGGAGTCGGAGAGGAGGTTGCCGAGCCGGTGGCGGGGGTTTTCTCGGACATGGTGTTGTCGGAGGAGAGAGAACTGCTCCAGACGAGAGAGAGAGGGAGCTGCGCCTGCAGAGAGAGAGAGAGAGAGAGAGACGGCGGGATGGGGGCTGCTCTTCCGCCGGTGAAGCGCGGCGCTGCAGGGGAGGTGTGGCGGAGCTAGGGTTTCGGCCGAAAGAGAGGGTGGCGCAGCTAGGGTTTGGTCGAGAGAGACGAAGGCTCTGATACCATGAAGAAATATTATTTTCTATATCAAATAACGGAGGGCTAAGCCTCGTATATATAATACATGGGAATCCTAACTACGGAAGGAAACCTATATAAGGAAACTACCATGTATACAATGATTACACAATTAATACTAAATATATACATAATATATATTTAACACGCACCTATATGGCTCATTCGTTCCTTCTATGGGAAAAAGGTAAAAAGTTTAGTTCAACTTGAATGAAAAAAATGCAAATTTTATTTGGTGATAAAAGAATATATACTTATATTTTATTAAATGCATGTGTTCTCAACCACACTAAAAAAATATTCTCAACTTTAAAATATTTCCTCATTTCAGATTTGTCACCCTTAAATAACAATGCATCAAATTCAATACTAGTAATAAAATAGTTGATTGAAAAGTAAATCTTAAAAATTTATTTTATACTACACATTAAATAAGCAACATATTTTTTATTTAATTATTCGTCAAGTACATAGATTTGTACATTAATCTGTAAAAATTAAATGAGTAGTTTTGAAGTAAACATGTAAACACTAACACACACACACTCCCTCCGTCCCTAAATAGATTACAATTTTTTTTTCTCTCCTCTCGATATCTTTTGTTTGTTTACGCGATTTCATTAAATATTTGATAAAATAAAATATTCTTGTCACCTCTTATTTTATAGAACTTTTGGCATAATTTTTTAATATGTAATTTTTATATCTTATTAATATACCAATTTGTAAGTAAAATAATTTCAAAAAGTATGAAATTTTTCACTGTAACTCGCAATTTGTAATCAAATTGGGGATGGAGAGAGTATAAAATTTATGAATCAACATTTTAAGATACACGTGTACTTATATGATTTTAAATTTTGGCGCTTTCGCGCATCTTGAGATTTTAACCATGTTGCAACGAGGAATGTGATTCCGTTTGTGGGACCCACCCCAGTGTCACTGGTTTGGAACTTGGCAAAGCTCTGTGGGCCTCCTTTGGCGGCCGTGGTTCGGTTCGGAGGTGCAAGCACCATCTTTTACCGGCGGAGGCGTCACAATAGGATTGCCTTCCAAACACACACTTCCTTTCGCCTGAAAATCGGCGGCGGCCGTCTGGTTGACCTTGATCCCGGTCAGCGAGTTGTGCTGCAAGTAGAGACCCTTCATTTCCGACGAGAGAACCCGGTCCACGAACTCGCCCGGGACCTCACCCGTGAACCGGTTATTGTTCATTGCCAAACTCTTCGCCGCGGAAAAACAGGGCGGTATTTTCCCGCTCAAACGGTTGTAGCTGAGGTCAACGGTTGCGATATTCACCGCACACGCCGGCGATTGCGGTAGGCTCCCGGCGAACCGGTTCCCGTCGAGGAGGAGCGTTTCCATGGGAGGACAGAAGAGGTTGGCCGGAATGCAGCCGGAGAAGTCGTTGAAGCCGAGATCGAGAAACGTCAGGTTGTTCAAACCGGATAACGCCTGGTGCACGGTGGACGTCAGCCGGTTACGCGGCAGCGAGAGGGAGTTCAAGGACGGAGGGAACGCGTTCGACGGGAGACGGCCGGAGAGGTAGTTGTCATTGAGGTCGACGGTCAGCAGATTCGGGGAGTAAAAAACAGGGACGGAGCCGGACAGACGGTTGCCGCTGAGATCGAGGCTGGTTAACGCCGGGAGGCCTCCGATTAGCCAAGGGATACTTCCGGTGAGGCGGTTGCAGCTGAGATCGAGCTTCAGCAGGTTGCGGAGACTCGCAATTGACGGCGGAATCCCGCCGGAGAAACGATTCCCTGTGATGGAGAGCAGCGTGAGGCTGGATAAGTTGGTGAGCGGCGACGAGAGCCAGTCCAGCGGGGAGCTGGAGATATTGCCGGGGTCCACGGCAAGCTCAGAAAGAGAAGGAAGGATAAGAAAAGGCGGGTCAAGCCGACCCGACAAATAGGGCCCAAGGTACAGCTTATAAACCTTAGTCTGATCCTCGGAGCAAGAAACGCCATTGAAATTGCAGAGGTCTCCGACGTTAAAATTCCAATTAACGAAGAAATTGGAGCCCGACAAATTCTTCTGAATCATTTGCAGAGACAAAAAAACAGGCGGGCTAGCAAAGAAAACGGAAGGCAGAAAAATAGTGAAGAGAAACCCAAACTTCATCGCCACCAACCCCATCATCAACCTTTTCGAATTTAGCTGAGGGAGAAAAAAGAACTTGAAATTACTGAAGTAATTTTAACTTTACTATCACACTTACCCCTTATTTAAACCCTCTCCGTCTTGTAATGTTCTTTTTATTTGATTTTTTTGGATTAAAGTTTGTAAACTTTGACTACGATATATGAAAAAAATATATTACATTAATTTTTTATAAAATATATCTATGAAAAAATATATTCTATAGATATTAGTAGTCAAAGTATAACATTAGAGACTATGGGTCAAATAGAAAGAATATATCTCGATGGAGAGAGTAACACGGAGTAATACTTTTCACTCTAAGTATGTTTTTAGTTTCAATTATTACAAAAAAAATTATTTTTAATAAAATAAAATTTATAGAGTATATTAATTAGATAAAGCAAGATTTTGAAAATATTTTGTAAGATAAACTTAATAATTTTATTTTTTTGAATATCTAATATAAATTTTATTTAATTATTGAATAAATTTATAAATTTTATGCATAAAAAACCAATATACTCGGAAACGGAAGCAGTGCTTTTGTCAGAAAATTACTCGCAGGTGACGCGAGTTTTGTTGAAATAACTCTCAGGTCCTTCTATTTTCAAAAAGGCAGCAGAGGTCCTTACATTTTGTTGTAATGACTGAGAGGGGACATTTCATCCAATACATCATTTGTAAGTGTTAATAAATGTATTTTTTTCCTATTTTTCCAATACCGTTTTTCCTATTTTGCCATTACCTTGTTATTTCTTTTTTTAGAATTTTTTTTATTTCATTTGTTTTAATATAATATAAACAATTTTGAATTTTTATACGATTTTATAGGAGAAATTTTAAAATAACACTTTAAAAAATAGTAACAAAATGAAAGAAAAACAAAGAAATAAAAAAAGGAGCGACCTAATATTTATTACCTTAAAACATTTAGAAAAGAATAGGAAAAAATACATTTATTAACGTTTATAGATGAAATATTGGATGAAATGTCCCCTTCTAGTTATTACAACAAAATGTAAGGACCTCTGCTGCCTTTTTGAAAATAGAGGGACCTGAGAGTTATTTCAACAAAACTCGCGTCACCCATGAGCAATTTTCTGGTGCTTTTGTATATCATGGTTTTCCTTTTTACCAAGTCAAGCTTAAGTCCAACCATTGGAAATTACGGTTTCCCTTTTCTTTAAATTACCATTTACCACGCCCATTGAATTCGGAGTAGTGGAGTAACACTTTTGATTTGAAAAAGGATTTAGGGGAAAGACTAAAATAGGGGTAAAGTTTAAGAAAAATTTTAAATAAAAATTTCATGTTTTTATCACCAAATTTCATTTTAAAAAAAAATCCGCAATAATCCATTAAACAAATCAACGTCGCCCATTTAGAAGTCAGCCGAAACGACAATGTCAAAGACGATAATGTATATGGACAAACATGACACCAAATAATACCAAACATGTGTGTGTACAATGTTAAAACCATTGGCGGATGTAGTATGTAGGAGTTGGGGGCATATGCCCCCTACTAATTTTTTGTAATAAGGTAAAAATAATTTTTTTAAAAAAAATTATGTATGTGTCCCCAACAAAAATTAGTGTGACCCCATCTAATTAGGTTAATTTTAATTTTTTGTTTATTTTTTAGTAACATATATTTTATTCCAAATAATGAATTGTTTATGAAATTAAAATTCACAATGTCTATTAAAAAATATTTCACATTCAATAAATGTTTAAAATAAGATTCAATATTTTTTGGTCATTTAACCTATTAAAAAAATCGAGAGGCGCTGCCCCCTGACCAATAGCACCCCCATCTAAGTGAAATCCTGGATCCGCTACTGGACTTAAAACACAATGAAAATGCCAAGAAACAATTTGATTTGGCAACATATAATGTCATGTTTGCATTAGAAGCATGATTTAACATCATAAAATATGGTCACAAAATAGAATCACGAAGAAGATTACGTTGTGATAAATGTAAATATGGGAATCAAACGAGTCCATCACAGTGCTCTTAATATGGCCACAAACAGAAATGGGAGTAGAAGTAAATCAGCTTAAAGAGAGATCCAAACTTGAGGGAACAAAACATCATATATTACAAGACATAATATTTGATGATTTATATTCTCTTCTATTTACTTCCACTCCCATTTCCACAATCTATCACACAAAAAAGAAAAAAAAAATACTAACGTTTCGTGGCTTATAGAAACTCAAGTCACGAAACAAAATAGAAACTCCTGTCCGAGTCAACGCGTGCATGACAACACCGGAACAGTGCCTCCCGCTGCCAAGATTTGCCTCTCAAGCTGCAATTGAGATATCAAATGCAATGACCCAATTATTACCAAGTTCGTTCTTCGTTTTCTATCTGATAATATAACAGCTTCTTTTTTCCAACAAAAATTGTTCCCACAAGACAGATTTCGACTACGTAAAAAAAGGACTTACAGTTATCAAGGCTTGAAGCTTGTTCCTCACATCGATGTATTCGCGATTCAATTGTAAAAGACACCTCATGTATCTGTAAGCATCATCAAATATCAAATAACACTTCACAATCACTTCTCATTTCAGCATGTTTCATATGTCATCATTTTTAAGCAATTGTTTTACTCATTTCTAGGAAAAGAAGAGTCAATGGCTTGAGAAAAAGCTCACCGATCGGGGCTCTTCTCGCATTGCTTTGCAAAGGAAATGCACGCATTCTTTACTCTTTGTGCACCGATGCTGAGGGCCATGAACATAAAAGGGAAATTTAATTGAAATCAGGGGAATAATTATTTGGGAACAGATATTCAAGAAAAGCCACTTCAACTCCTTACTAATGCATCTGCAACAAATTGGTTTCACATATATAGAGAATCCCAAGAATGTCATGGGAGTACTAGACCACAACTACATACTCCCACCGTCCTTGACGTGTTTGTTTGGTTTTTTTCTTTTTGGGTCGTAATGTCACAATGACGTGTTTGCCCTTAAACCAACACCACTTGTTTGATTGAAACTACCACTAATTAGAGAAAGCAAATGGAATGAAAAGTCACTAAGAGTTTGTAATTGGTGAATGGAAATGATAATGGAATTAATGGAAGGAACGTGCCGAGCACTCGAAGTGTGTCAAGTTTGCCCATTAAGAAGACCGAAGGGCCTTGAAGAGGGACGGGCCCAACAGCACACCCAAAGGCAAATAAAAATCTACACACACACAAACAACTCACCTTTACAAACACCTTATTTCTTATGAACTAGCAAATCAACCATTTGATCCAAACATATAACAAAACTGCTGACACAAGAACCTAATGCAACAATCTAAAAGCTTTATAAGTGCAGGTTGCACCAAATAGTACCTGGAACTGCTACCTTTGAGCTGGTGGACATGGGCATCAACCTGCTCAAAATCTACAAACTGTTGTTGGCTGTGGAAAAAAAACAATTATTCCATTTTAAGAAAGGCAAAACTTCAAAAAAAAAAATTGTTCTTTTTTTAGAAAAAATTAAAGGAGATTAAACAAATCTGACAAGCAATTGGCCATTTTCTGCAGGAGTATCTCAGAATCTTTAAAGAAAAGGGAGACGACTTCGACCACAAAGTCTGGGTTGGTCTCATCTTGCAATTTCTGGAGCTGCAGGAACTGGTCATCCAAAAAGCCCTAATTTTTTCACGAACCCATCGTCAGAAATCATTCAACAAAGGAACCCATACATCAGAACTGATGAAAAGTTTTGTGGTTTCAATTATTAAAAAAAAAAAAAGAATCTTGAAAACACGTTTTCAGAGTCGAAAGTGTTACAGACCTCACTATAGAGAGAATTCATGAACCCTACAAATTGGTTCTGCAGCTGAATGATGACTTCCATTGTCGTCTCCTTCCTGGAATCCACGAGATCTTCTTGGGTTATTGTAATTTCGGCATTTTGATCAGCTCTGATTCGTATATATACTTCCGAGTTTTGAAATTGACTTCGAAACACAGTGGGGCAGTGTTTTTTTTATTTTTGATTCGTGGGGTATGCATAAAGAAAGAGAGAGACTTTCCTACGTTAAGAAAAACACTCAAAAACACATTGCTGTCCTTTTTTGGGCCAAAACACATTGTTTTATAGTCTCTCATCTCGAATAAGATTACAATTTTTTTTTCTTATTTCAATAATTTTTGTTTATTTAAGTATTTTTATTGAGTATTTGATAAAATAAAATATGCTTATCTCATCTTTTTTGGTAAAACTTTTGGCATAATTTTTTAGTATTAAATTTTTATTTTATTATTGATGTACCAATTTATAAATAAAATTATTTTAAAAGACCAAAAATTTTGACTCATAACTCTAATAATTTGTAATCAAATTAGAGACAAAAGGAGTATGAACATTTTTTCAGATTATCTTTAACTAAACAAGTTTTTTTACAAAAATATTAGAATTTTCACAACGGTTAACACCATAAATAACAATCATACAATTGTGATATAAGAATATCACCAATACTGTTAATTACTCTAGTTAGTTATAGGTATAGATTCAATTTTAACCGAATCAAATTAATTAAATCTACTCAAATTAGCTAAATCTGGTATTAATTTAATTGAAGGACTACCATGCTAATGTGCACCCATATGTGCTTATACTTCAAATTCCTTTTATGTATAAACTACTTAGCTTATTGCTAAATACCCACTGGTAATGGATGAATCTTCAGACAAAAGATTTGACCTTATGACTGCAAATTCATGGAACTAATGTTCATTCAATAACTCATGTAACAAAACATCAAACAAGATCAAGTTGCATGCATATATAATATGCATAGCTGGCGCTGTCTCCTTCAAATCTTCAAATGGCCACAATATATATTACATATACTTGGTATTTGGAGGAGGTACCTTTAAATTAAATGTATATCTAATAACATGACATTCCATCACACTAAAGCTTGCTACATGACAAATCATATATTGACTTGATACCAATTCTTTTCAATAGATATACCATTATATCATTCCGTATTTTTTTTATAACGGATCAAATCATATACCTAAAATATTGCCACGATTTGACTTTTTTGATTAAATTGTGACACCTCTTGACCACGAACTAAATATAATTTAAAATGATAAAATATTACGGAGTATAAAAATTTAATATTTTAAAACTATATTTTAAAAAAAATCCAATCTTACTAAATTTATATCATAAATAAATATACTTTTTTCATAATTTACAATCAAAGAATGTCACAATTAAACCCAAAAAAAATCAAACTGTGACAATATTTTATGGATGAGGTAGTGTAATTATATAGTTTAGTGGGTGATCATGTTGATCGATCTATAATTCTACCCTCTGATCCACCCTCCACTTGGACCGATCATCATAGCTCCGTCTCATATTGTGCTCAAAATATTTGACTTCAAACGTCCCACAAATTGATGCAAGTGGGGCATAATTTAGGATAGGGATTGAGTGGGAGGATTTACCTGAAAGGTTAAAATGATAAAAAGTGTTAATTTTGCGAGGAAATTGAAGAAGGCATCCTATGCCAAAGCTTTACATTACACTACATTCAGATCAGATCGAATGAAATCAAACCAGATCAGATAAGAACTTAATAAATTCAGATCATGACCAATCAGATCAGTTGAAGAGAATATGCACTTATTAATGCATCACAACTTTAGAGTTTAGAGAGTCCAGATTTTAAATCTTTAATAATAATAATAATAATAATCATAATAATAATAATTTTAACAATAATAATAATAGTCAGTAATAATGTATAATGTAATACCGAGTATAACATACGGAGTATATCCCAATTTATTGACATGTACTAGTAACACAATTTTTATTTAACCGATGGTTAAATTTTAGTTACCCGAAGATTAATCTCTCCCACATAATGCTACCAGCCACTCTCCTTCCTAACTCACATAACCTTTATTAATTATCAATGATTTGTAACCGGCATCATCTCCTTCCTGAACCTTCTCTTAACCAGCCTTCAATGGCTGCTCCTCCTCCTTTTTCCAAAACTTGCCATTCTAAAATGCAGCTTAGAGCAGCAGGATGGCCGCCATTTGGAACCTTCCCTCCATTCTTCTTCCCCTCTCCGGCCTCCTGTCTCTCTTTCTCACCCACCCGCCCCCCTTGACCGCCTCCGCCGCCGCCGCCCCCTCCGAGCTCCTCTCCTTCCGCGAAGCCCCGGCTTTCCGCAACGGCGACGCGTGCGGCAAGGAGCTCGTCCACATCGCGATGACCCTCGATGTTAATTACATCAGGGGCACGATGGCGGCCGTGTTTTCAATCCTGCAGCACTCCACGTGCCCTGAAAACGCGGCCTTCCATTTCCTCTGGGCCCGCAACCAGCCCGAGGTCTTCTCCGCCATCAACTCCACCTTCCCGTACTTGAGGTTCGACATATACGTCTTCGACACCGCCAGGGTCCAGGGCCTCATCTCCAAGTCCATCCGGCAGGCGCTGGACCAGCCTCTGAACTACGCCAGGGTATACCTGGCAGACATCCTCCCAGAACATGTCAAGCGCGTCATCTACCTCGACTCCGACCTCGTCGTGGTCGACGACGTCATGAAGCTCTGGGAGGTGGACAATGCCGACCGGGTGCTCGCGGCGCCCGAATACTGCCACGCAAACTTCACCGTCTATTTCACGGACACATTCTGGTCGGACCAGAAACTAGTCAACGCATTCGAAGGCGGGAAACACCCCCCGTGGAGACCGTGCTACTTCAACACGGGGGTGATGGTGGTGGACGTGGAGAAGTGGAGGCGGGGGGGATACACGGAGAGGGTGGAGGGGTGGATGGCGGTGCAAAAGCAAAAGAGGATTTACCACCTCGGCTCCTTGCCGCCGTTCTTGCTCGTCTTCGCCGGGAACATAATGCCGGTCGACCACCGATGGAACCAACATGGGTTGGGTGGGGACAACATTGAAGGGAAATGCAGGAGACTGCACCCTGGTCCCATCAGCTTGCTCCATTGGAGCGGAAAGGGTAAACCCTGGTTAAGGCTGGATTCCGGGAACCCATGCAATGTTGATCATTTGTGGGCTCCTTACGACCTTTTTCGCTCTTCAAAACATTCCTTTGAAGAGTGATATGTGTGTGTGTGTGTGTATGAGTTCAAAAAATTTATTCCATTTCTGTGTACAGTTTGTTTAATGTACTATATAGATGTTAAAATTTTCTCATATATGAGTAGTCTCCATTAGCATGACTGGTGTCAATATCAATAAGACTAGAAAGCAAAGTTAAAATCATAGGAAAATGTTGTTAATAAGAGCCAAAGAAAGGATACAACTGAGTTCAAATTGATTCAAAAATCACATTTGAGTGTCTGTACCATAGGCATGGGGCAGGCTAATGCTATTTACAGCTCATGACTTTCAGCACCAAGATAGGTTAATGAAAAAGTACCGTTTGGCCCTCGCGTCTTCGTCGCACCACTGCATTTTTTTGTTACCCTCAGATGCAAAAGTGGGCCCGCCCGACCATCGAGCGATGCGAAACTTAAATCAAACACTGGAAAAAACTAAAATTGGTGTGGTGTTTAGTGGCGGAAGGCGCGGACGACCTTTTCAATCCGTCTGCGGCAGAGAGGGCACTGTGACAAGTGTGAAGAGCATCCCAAGCAACAGCACATATGCCCACAACTGAATCCAAATGCCAATGGATTAGAGGGTGTTAAAAATCTTGAATCCCTATTCCCAAAATACCCTTCATCTCAAAATGGTGATTCAGGTTCAATCATCCATAAAACTGTGCTCTCCCATTGATTACTATCTAAGAAAATGTTACTTTAACCTCAAGGATGACACCAATGTTGACACCACCAATTGCACACAGACTATCACTGTCCGTGAGAAATTATTGTCCGTAAAGCATTGGCGGTGTGCCGGTGTCAACCTTGGTGTTATCCATGATGTGACTGTAGCGTAGCATGGTCCTTCGATCTATAGCCACATTCTTGTCCAAATTCAGATAAGACAAAGCACTCCTAAAAAGACTTGAATGATAACCTATTGCACTGCCAAACAGGCCTAAGTTAAATGGTCCCCTAAATATATATTAAGATGAAGCAATTAGAAGTTTCGGGGATTTCTGCTTAAATTCAAGTGAGAGCCTTACTCAAGAAAAACAGCGTTGTATTCCTGTGCCAAACAAATCACGCATAAATCCGGCGTCATCCCATCTTTTTTACTGTCAGCTCCACTTTCCTCTTTTGCACATGCAAACATAAGCGAAGAACCATAATAAGTACCTTTTGAAAGAGTGAACGGTTTAGGAACAATAAAATGGTTGGAAAAAAATCCAACCAACAGTATACCTTCATTCTCTTTTCCAGATTTCTTAGCTACAGCAGCAAGAACCCTACAAGATAAACCGAGAGCAGATCAACCGTTTGTCCTAGTCAGAAACGAAGTAAAATCCCACAAGACGTAGGGTCTGTGGAGGGTGTGTGTACGTAGTCCACTAGTCCTTACCCTTACCCTACAGACTAGGGTAAAAAATGCACCAGCATAAGCCACAAACTAAGGCCCAAAGGTCTACCCAACTACTCTAATCCTGGTTCTCCAGACATCCCTATCTCAGGCAAAATGAAGTAATAAATGTGATTTGAACTAAGTTCGCGTTTGGATTGACATGAAATCGCCACCAAATTCCTGATAATCTTTCAAAACCCATACATCATACCTCTTGCGCATTTCCGAACGGCGTCTTCTTTCCATAATGTACTGGAAAGCGTGTTTTACAAGCAGGAAAACACCAAAGGCCGTAAATCCCATCGAAGCACACTTGTACCACCTGAAAAAAATAAAATGAAAATGCTTGTCGAATACATTTACAAGTTGTGAGTGTTAGTAAAAATTCAACACATGTTTTACCTTGCCCATCTCCCAAGATTATTCACGAGCTGATCAATTGTTTTAGGAGAAACATAAAATGGGCCTTTGCTGGGCCGTTGGATCCGAATTGTCCCTATATCATCCTTAACCGCCTGATGAGAGCAAAAGAGAATTTCAAACATGGAAAACACCATACCACAAACCTAGTGTCTTAAGGCAGTATTGCTTTTAAGTTACTAAAGGTGTGTTTGGAGGAGAGGTTTGGTGGGGGTGTGGAACGAAATGATTTGGAGGGCTTAGCCGAAATGTTATACGATAGCATATTAGTTTAAACTTTTAACATACCTCACCAACAACTGTCAAGGGTGTGCCAACTGGAAGGACCCGTTCAACTCTCCTCACTCCAAGCATCTTCAAGAGAAGCATTTTTAGGGTCAATTAGTTACACTAATAATCTGATAGGATTGGAATGAACAACACACCTTAAGACCTTGAAGATAATCAAACATCCCCCGTCCAATTGATCGCCCCGCTTCTTCAAACACTTCACTGGCAACAGTCAATACCAAACCTTTGGCCCCTTGGGCCCCAACTATAAATGCCCGACCCGTGCCATCATCCTATTCACAAAACATACACCTTAGAAAATGAACTCTGTTCCTTAGAAAATGGTCTCTCTCTAAATAAATGCAGCACAAATTATTAAGGCTGTGTCTGGAAAGCATACAATGGTAGAAACACAGGTTGTTTATGTTTGCCTTTACCTTAGAACATACAAAAGAAACTCGTCATTATAAAACCTTTTAAAATTCAGATATGTTTAGTATTTATGCAACAACAACAACAACAAAAAAACAACATTGTCAAGAATGACTCTTTTTGCTCCGTTAGCAATGGTTTCTTTAGTACGGAGTACTTGTAAAATAGAAATACAGTATATGAATACCTAAAATTGATTTATTGAGTTTGAACCAATCCCCCCCCCCACCCTCTATTTTCCACCCTATGTCCATCTTATCATTTTCCAAGTTTCCAACATACACAGCATTAAGACCTCACCAAATACCATGGAACTTCGTTACATGTTGAAAGCATTAAAGCAGAATCCTGTATCCATGAGCCAGCATCGTTGTGTTTAAGAAACTGCCGCTCAGCCTGCAATAATATCAAATGTAATTAATTACATCCAGCACAATCACCCACTCAAAAAAATCAAAATTAATTTCACTTTGAAAATAATACAGAGTAATAGTTTTTGTACTGTTTCTTCGACAATTACTCCACGTAAGCCACTCTTGCAGCTGATTGGTGTATCTGAAGCAACTCTTCCAGAGATTGTGACAACCAAAGGCAATACCTTTGAAGCGGTATCAAATAATTGCGCTAAAAAGAATATGCAACAGAAACAATAACTGAATGTTAATACATTTAGAATTCTTAGGACCTTAGATTTTGGTTATACTGTAAGAAAAGATAAATTTTCTACCAATGAAAAATCTGGAACTCGCAGGCTAGGCCATGTTTGGAATGCAGAAAATGGGGGCAGGAAAGGGAAAACTGCCAAGTCAAATTGTATTTTTAAATGTTTGATTTAACTTGGACAACATGGGGGGAATGACAAATTTAAAACTTATGCCCGCCCGCCCCAAGCAAATTTATACTTTCAGTTTTAGTTCCTCTCAATATGAACTCCGTGAGGTCAAAGAATTCTTAATTTTTTATAAAGTAAAAATATATAAATTAAATGAGATTGTACAATTATTTAAAATTGCTTGATTAAGAATGAATTTATAGTCTGTTTTCCCCAACTTTTTTCATCCATATTTCTCCTATGAGTGAGTCCAGATAATCGGATTCTAACAGGTTTAATTTGATAAATGGCATCCTGCAATGAGCTTTACACTTTGATTTCACAAAGTTTAAGAAAAGTGTCGACATGTGAAAAGTGTGGTCGACAGTTGTTAAAACGAGAGAAAGGTAAAGTTTATTTCAGGACGGACATAAAATGAAAGTATACACTTCATTTTGGAACGAAGGGAGTATTAACTTTATGGTTTCTACAATGCAAGACTAACTCTATCAACTAATCTGTAAATAGCAAAAACTTGAAGCTTTTCATAAATAACTGAAACTCTATGCGTACCCAACTCCTTCAAATGATTGACCCTAGCAGCGGATTTCAAAGCCTCTGCATCCCTGCACAGTTTCATATGGTTATACACTGATGGATTAATAACTTTAACGAATTGCTCTAAACAAAAAAATAAGGTAAACTGATCAGACCTTCCAGTGCTTCTCCCAAGCAGATAAAGGGCAGCTGCACTCAAACAGCATGTCACTCCACCCCAAGGAGACATCTTTTTACCAAAGATCAAACAAAAATCCCAAACCTCAGGTCAAAAAATCAAAACAAAAATAAAAAAAAATCAAGTTTGAAAATCTATCTGCAAGATATAACACAAAAAAATATGTTCGAAAACCCCTGGTGTTAAATCCAAGAAAAATTAAACAACATATGGGGAGTGTGTCTGATTCCTGTGGGCGAAAAGGAGGTGCGATGGAAGGGATAAAGATTGGGTTTTTCGGGAAATTACCGGGTGTGTGTGGAAATCAAAATCAAAATTGCGAAATAAGCAAACCCATGACAAATTGTTTTTTGGAGATTGGAGACGGCGAGACGCTGGTATAGGTGCCAAGAGTGAAGAACAGGATCAAGGTAACAAAGATGCGATGGGTGGACTCGGACTGGATGATCTAACGGGAACTCGACCGGATTGCACAAGAGGATTATTGGATTAATAATTTACCCTCTGTAAAAATTTCTTTTTTTTACCATCTACAAAAGTCGTATAAGGTTAATCACTGAAGAGTTGCGAAACATTAATTTAAAGAGTTGCAAAAAATTTTACTCATTGACTTTGCAATATCAATTGTATAGTAGTATAAGGTTAATCATTGAAGAATTGTGAAAAATCATTTTAAAAACAACTGTAGATTAGGAAATAAAGTCGTAATGAAAGTTTACACAACCTAAATCATTTATGTATTATTTCATACACGATTATGCTTGAAGTTTGAAATAATATAATTTTTAATAGTTTATGTATTGTTATGATTATAAATAAAATTTAAGACCAAACATTGTCATTTATAAAATTCTTTTTTATTAAATCAATATTTACTTACGATTAATTTTATATTGTTGGTTTCACAAGTGAGAGTAAATGCAGGGTTGAAAATATTAGTTTTATATGCTTTCGGTAGTCTTTATAACATGAAAAAAAAATATTGTATACCTCAAAAAAGTTTAAAATATTCTAATTTAAATAACACTTTGTCTTATTAATTTTCAAGTATGTATAGTAGAATTTTCATTAACAAGTGTTATATGGTTAATCATTATTTTAACTTTTAAGATCGATGTTTTATTTTGTTTGATTTTTAAAAAAATATTGTAGCAAAGATAAACAATAAAATAAAAAAGAATTCACTTCACCGCGTGCACGACACATGTTAAAATATCAGTTATTGTTAAAATGAGTGTAATAAAAATAAATGATATCCTTTTTAAAATGGAACAATGGTATTAGAGGGAGTAAATGTAATACAGGCTTAAAAGTAATGTGGAGTAAGAACAAGAACTTGTTATCTTCATTTGATATGATATAACTTGGTCTAATTTTATCTAATTTTGATCTGATCTGATTCTAATAAAAATAAGTAACTTAAAATAAATTGACGACAACAAATTTTAAATTAAGGAGAACAAAGTCTAATTTACAATGGTAAAAAAAGTTTAATTTACAAAAATGGCACGATGGGCTTTTCAAACGGAAAAATAGTACGAAGAGGCCCAGCCCATACAAACGAACTCATTCTGAACGCCGTCGTCCCGAGACTCACTCCTTCACACCACTGTGATGATCCTAAAACCCTCGTATTCCATAGCCGGAGACGTATAAACCTCTGAAATCTCCTCCCTCCACTCTCGCATTTCTCAGCTCGCAATATCCATGGCGTCGGTTGCCTTCAGAAACCATGGCTCGAAGCGTATCCTCTCTCTGTCTCCTCAAATCTACTCCTGCTGCCGGGGATCGGTTTCCGCTCAGCTCTCGCTCTCCGAATCCGCGCCTCACAGCGAGATTCCTTCATTTTCCAATCCATGGTGGAGATCCATGGCCACTTTTACTCGAACGTGAGCTCTGCCTTCCTCTTTCGCCGCACTCACTGCCGGTTCACTTCAAAGCGTGTTCATTTTCTGTTTAAATCTCGTTTGATCGCGATGTTTTAAGTGCTTGCTTATATGTTGATCCTGTTTGATGTCTGAGCCTTTGAATCTTGTCAATTGATCGTATTAAGACGGTTTTGTATTGTGCTGTGTTCTAATTGGGAAGGAAGAAGGTGAATTTAATTTTGGCCAGTTGAGTTAGGTCTTTCTATTTGGTGATGCAGAAAACCTCATGTTAATGTGGGAACAATCGGGCATGTCGATCATGGAAAGACTACCCTTACCGCTGCGATCACAAAGGTCTCTTGCGTGCTCTATAAAGATCTGACTTATCTTTAAGATTTTGCTATGAGACAATTTTCCGCTGCTGTCCAGGTCCTAGCTGATGAGGGAAAGGCTAAAGCTGTTGCATTTGATGAAATTGATAAAGCTCCTGAAGAGAAGAAAAGAGGAATTACGATTGCAACGGTTGGCTCTTCGTTCACTTCTCAGTTAACATTACATAAACTTATCTAACATTCCTAGCTTATCTATGTTTACTGTATTTTTTTGTTGCAGGCGCATGTCGAATATGAGACTGCCAAAAGGCACTATGCTCATGTAGACTGTCCTGGTCATGCTGATTATGTTAAGGTGGGAATGTCTGAAAAATCCAATTTTCTTTCTTCTTTTTTTGCAAAATAGTGAAATACACTAAAAATTAAATGTGGTCACTCCTATGTAACGTGCATATGTAAAAACAAATTCAATGTCGTCTATATTCTAGAAACAAGGACATCATGCTTGAGCCATAGGCACTTTGACTCTAGTTTATATGTATAGGAAATTGTATGAGTATAACTTGCATACAATCAATAAAAAGTTCTTCTCTTGAATATCTTGGGCTTCATATCTTATTATTCGTAGTTATTCAAAATCTAACTGATATATCATTTTCTAAATGATATCTGTTATTTATTTCTAGAACATGATTACTGGAGCTGCACAAATGGATGGGGGCATTCTTGTTGTATCAGCGCCGGATGGACCTATGCCTCAAACAAAAGAGCACATTTTGCTTGCACGTCAGGTGATATATCTACTTGTGGACGGGATGCCCTAAACATCATCTGGCTATTACAAAACCTTCTTTCTATGTGGTTCAGGTTGGTGTCCCATCACTTGTCTGCTTTTTGAACAAAGTTGACGCTGTTGACGATGAAGAGCTACTTGAACTTGTGGAAATGGAACTCCGTGGTAAGATGGAAGTTTAAACATTTTGAACTATATTGCAACACATGTTTTTATGCATTGGTGAAACATGAGCCTTCTAACTCTTTTTTTTATAATAATCTTGTAGAGTTGCTTAACTTTTACAAGTTTCCTGGGGATGACATCCCCATTATTCGAGGTTCTGCCTTGTCAGCTTTGCAAGGTACAAATGATGAAATAGGAAGGAAGGCAATTCTGAAGTTAATGGATGCTGTAGATGAATATATTCCTGATCCTGTTCGTCAACTTGATAAGCCATTCTTGATGCCAATTGAAGATGTTTTCTCCATTCAGGTAATAAAATAATCTGTCAAGTGGTTTGTAATCTCTTCCTAAGTAGCCTTTATTCAGTTACAGTGTTGTATACATACCTTGGCAGTATCGTTAACAGTAAGGCAAACACATGCTTTATCTGATACCAAGTAATTATTAAGCCTACATTTGTTTGTGTATGTTGCAATTGTGAAGGGACGTGGAACTGTGGCTACTGGCCGTGTTGAACAAGGAACTATTAAAGTGGGAGAAGATGTGGAGATCCTGGGGCTGATGCAGGTGAGAGTTCGTTAGTTTGATAACTACTCTGTAGGTCTTAAAATGTTGCTTATGTTAATACAGTTTTTATACGGATGGGGTTTAAGCTGTTCTCTTTATACCATGATTCCCATGACTGCTATGTATGCTCTTAAATTGAATTTTTAGATTACCCAACTGCTATTATGACTCGTGACACATTGTGTTGATCCTTTTGGTATAGGGAAACTTGAAAAGTACAGTAACTGGAGTTGAAATGTTCAAAAAGATCTTGGATAATGGACAGGTAATTAACTGATGATTCATCTATGTTATAGGTCAAAAAATCTGCATGCGGAAAATAATTGCAAATTTGTTTCTTATCATTTTAGGCGGGTGACAATGTTGGTCTTTTGTTGCGTGGTTTGAAACGTGATGATATTCAACGAGGAATGGTCAGTTACATTTTTATTTATCTAAGTTAACATTGCAATGTTTTTCAAAAAAAAAATCCGATGTTTCCTTAAGTTGCTGTGTATCAATCTATCAGGTGATTGCAAAGCCAGGAACAGTGAAAACATATAAGAAGTTTGAAGCAGAGATTTATGTACTTACTAAGGATGAGGGTGGCCGCCACACCGCATTCTTTTCAAACTATAGGCCGCAGTTCTACTTAAGGACTGCTGATATCACGGGTAAAGTGGAATTGCCCGAAGATGTAAAGATGGTCATGCCCGGGGATAATGTGACTGCTACTTTTGAGTTGATCTCTCCCGTTCCACTGGATAAAGGTACTTAACAATTGCTGAAGTTCGGTACAATAGTTTGTGGTCTTAAAGTAGGGCTTGTGAAATGGCAAACCAAATCAAACCCAAACTGACTTTTGGTTGTTCAGTTTGTGCCTTTGCGGTTCAAGGTTTAGGCTTTAAAAACAAACCCAATCAAACCCAACCGGGCTGTCTGAAACCAGCCAAAGCTGACCTCCAAACGTTACTACAAAAGCCAACCAAACTACAACCAATCTCAGTTTTGCATTTTACAAAACCAGAAACTGACCACAAACACTCGTAGTTAAAAATTGTTGCATAGCCCCAGCACAAGTGGGCTTCAACTCATGGTCGATTTACTTCGTTTCATAGTAATAATACGACAAACATTTGACCGTATGTTTTTCATTTTGAAGGACAACGATTCGCCTTGAGGGAAGGTGGTAGGACTGTTGGTGCAGGGGTTGTTTCAAAAGTAATAAGCTGAGGTGCACATGCCATTAGAGTTCTGGATTCCCTATCCTTTTTTTTGTCTTTTCCGAAGAGGATCGAGCAAAGGAATATTTAAGAGTACAATTGGATGGTTAACATTGTACTCTCATCTAGCTCTTGATTATGTGCAAGGCAATTCTCATGATGTGAAATTCATGATACTGAAGATTATTTTTTTTTCTTCATTTCTTTTAGCATTTTACTATAGGTCTTGAAGTAGCAATTTCTCGAGTATTTACTACGCTTCATCAGTGAATAAGTACAACTTTTCTTTCAGTGTTTTGGGTTTATTAACTTTTGTTCAAGCTTTCTGAAATTTGAATAGAGTGATCCCTTATGTACCATTATGATTTGCGTGTTAACTCTTCACATATTTTAATGTCATGTGGAAATAAGTTTTCATATTTGATCTGAAATAATTATTAAAAATTGTGAAATATATCTGTTGAAATTAATGCCGAAAAGAGGTACGGAGTAGTATGGATCACATCATTACAACAAACTTAGTACTCCCTCCGTCCCGTTTTATAACGCCTGTTTCAGGTTACGATGTTTGACTGAAATTATTTTCAAATCATTTTATATGACAAATGGTATATAGTTAAAAAATAAAAATTACATACTCCTTCCGTCCGGAAATAATCTTCTTACTATACCTTTTTTTTCGTCCGGAAATAATCTTCCTACTCTACGTTTTTATCAACACTCTTCCAAAAATATCCTTTTCATTAATTGGCATTCTCTCTTTCATTTTATCTTCCTTTTTTTATTTCTTCTCTCTCGGCCCTTATCTCCTTCACTTTATCTTCCAGATCCGGCCACTTCCTCTCTTCTCTTCCTCTCATTCTTCTTTAATTCTTCACCCCCCTTCTATCTAGGGGTGTAAACGAACCGAATCGAAGCGAATACCGATGTATTTGAATTTGTATTTGTTTAATTTTTTTGAATACGAATCCGAATCCGAATATGAGACGAATTCAAAATAAGATTTGAATACGTATTTGATTAATATTCGAATAGTTATCGAATCATAAACGAATATTTGAATAATCATACTATGTAATTTATATGATGGACCAACATCAATTTGTAATTTAACTTACGATACTCTTTATACTATACTATATTCCGTATATAAAAACATTAATACATCTGCATCTTACACAAACTATATTTTATAAAATATAACTATTAAAAATCATATGCTTTAGATTTTCGTGTTACGTTAATTTATTGAATTCTTAGTATTTTAAATACACTTTATACTATATTACTTTGCTTGACTTTTGATGTTGAAAACATGGTCTGTGTATATATACATATATTCGAATATTCGAATATCATCCGAATCGAATATATCCTTATTTGAATTTGTATTTGATTAATATTCGAATCAAAAATAATATTTGAATTTGAATTTGTATTTGAATAACGCGAATTCGAATCATCATATTCGAATACAAATCGCGAATCAAATTTAAAATATTTGATTTGTTTACATCCCTACTTCTATCACATCCCTCTTTCTCTCAAATTGGCTCCTTCTTTTCTTCTTCTTTTTCCCTTTCGTTCTCTGGGTGTTCTTCTCAGATCTGTAGTAGATCTATGCAGATCTACGCCATTATTATCAACATCGTCATCTTCTTCTTCTCCTCTCTCTCCCCTTCACTTCCTTTCTATTTCTCCCAGGTATGGTGATGGTAGGGTTGACGGTGATGACGGCGGGGCTGAGTCGATGGTGGTGGGGGTTGGCGGTGACGGTGAGGCTGTGGCGATGGTTGTGGGGGTCGGCAGTGATGGTGGGTCTGGAGTGATGGCGGTGGGGGACGAAGATGGATGGTTGATAGTGATGATGGACTGACAGCCGCGGCAGGGGCGGCGATGGGGCTGGTGATGGTGGGGGTTGGGGCGGCGAAGAAGTCGACAGTGGCAAGTGCTAGCGGAAATTGGTAGTTGCGCTAGTTGTGGGCCTGTAAATCAGAATTGATACCAAGGGCAATTCAGTCAAATTACACTCATATTCAACACCCACTAAAAATAAGGAAAAGTCAAAGTAGGAAGCTTAATCCCGGACGGAGGGAGTATTAAAATACTACATCAAAAGATCTACAAAACTAGTAGTGACAATAATACTTTATTTTATCAATTTGCTAACGAAAATTGAGAAAGAAAGTGAATGAAGTTTGACTCTGTGAATAGTGAACATGCATTATAATTTGGGACGGAGGGAGTATGATTTTACAAAAAGTAGAATTTGGAATTTTGGATAGTGTGTACATAGATTTTATACCTACTCAAACAGGCTAGGGGTTTTTAAGAGATCTTGACTCAAACACGAATAACCATAAACACAATAGTACAAATAAAATAAGACATAAATGTACCGGGTTAAAAAAAAGACATAAGCACAACACACATGTAAGCTGACATAAATGTTTATAAGCTGTTTATCCGTCAGAAAAAATAAGGTCTTACTACTTTTTTTTAAATCAGTTCTTTTGTTCCTCCGTTTTGACTTAGATTATTTACAAAATTGCTTCTCACCATTTATGAATATTTACAAATGACTTATGTATCGTCTAAGTCAGTTTATTTTCACGAAAGAATATTAACTTATAAGCAACTTATAAGTTAAAAGTTGTTTATCAACAATAAGCCAAAAAGCACCGACACAGAAAGACACTCGAGTTACAAACCAAAGTCTAAAAGTTTATCCAATATGAATCACTCAATTAAATTTAATCATGCTAGCTTTTTGGTGAGTATCACGTTGATTTTGTGTTGAAATTTAATTAGGATGATTAATGTTTTACTAAAATATTCAGGTGAAAATTATACTAATTATCCGTATAACTGAAAGAATACCCATTTAGAAATTGGCAAATTACACGAGTTCGTAATAATATATTCATTTCCTTGTAATATTACATTATTTTTATTTTTCCCAAATTTCTACTTTTGGATTATTTTTTTCTCCAAAACATATGGGTGTTGATTTACAACAAAACAAATGCTCAAAAAGCCAATTGGCTAATATAACTTGCTACACAGTTCTTGTCATCCACAACGCAATGGGGTATCAAACAAACCTCAGCACTGCAACAGCCATTAATGCAACAGCTCTCAAGTAAATTTGCTTTACATCTTTGTCCAGTTTGCCCAACAGCTCCCCTTCTCTCATACCCAATTTGCTTGAGCTTTTGGTTATTGAGATCACAGTGTCCCTTAAACTGTTCACGCCCCAAGATAACCAAACAAGACCCATGCCTAAGCCGGTGTTGAAGACTGCGGATGATGCTGACATGGCAACCCCTCTTCCGGCTGCTACTTTGCACGCGCTAGACAGAAAGACGGAGAGGGCAGTACCGGCAATGGCAGCAGATAAGCGGGTCAGAAGGCGGGGAAGATCATTGCCAGATTTCTTGAGGGTCTGTTTGGAACCCAGAAAATGTTAGGAAGAAAAAAAGGTATGTGGTGGAAAATTGGAAATAACTCTGTTTATCTATTTCTATAATATACATAAAACTTTGAAAACACTAGTCATATTTCAATTCCTTGTCGATATTTGATTGTTTTCCTTTATGTGGGCAATTTGTGGGATCCAAACATACCATAAGTGAAGTGAGGATCGTTGTCCCACGCCGCTGCTTGTCCACCAATATGGAAAGAAGGGTTTCAAACGCATGGAGAGTGTTGTTTCTGTAAAGATCTCTTTCCTTCATTTGTTGTTTCTTGTTCCTCTTCGTTTTCAGAGACTTTTTGTCCTTTGATTTTTCGGGACTTCAAAACATTGAGCAATATATATAAGGAACAGGGGAAAAAATATTCTTGTTACAAAAGATTTAAAATAAATTGGAGAAGGTGACTGCAAGATGGACATGTGGATTGCATACCTTGTTAGAGATGCAACAGATTTCACAGATTCAGGTTCTTGAGCTGAAGACTTAACCTTTGCTTCCCTGGTCATCCTCCTGGATTGAGAGTGAAAGCCGATAGAAAATGACGGAGAAAGAAAATAGGTAGGGGAAGTAAAAAGAAAGAAAATGTTGGAAAAATAAACATCGGTTCAAACTCAAAAGGTTCATTTTAGATATTTGTTCAAACTAATTTATTTATCATTTTCTATTATATGAAAATAAAAAGTATGAACGTATTGAAACTTTTTACACCGTTAATCACATTTCTATTATTTTTTGCGTTTTCCAATGCATGCCCAAACAAAAGAAAGTAACTTTCATTATAAATGTTTTCCTTTCCCTAGCGGCCTAGCATTTCCCATGGTCCAAACTCCAAACATACCCAATGAAGACACGAAGAAAGAATCAAGATATTTTGTCCAAAAAGTCAGGATAGTAATTACTACCTCCGTCCCAGAGTATTTGTCCACTTTCATTTTTACACACCATCCAATACAATTCTTTAATCCATTTTATCTTGTAATTTGTATATTAAAAAATTATAGAAATTATATATTAATAATCTATATGTTAAGACAAATCAAACAAGATCACACATGACTATATTTAGGCTTACACATTGAGAGAATTTGATGAGTCAAAGTGCTTAGATGAACAGTTCCAAAAGTCAAAACTGGACGAATACTCCGGGACGGAGGGAGTATGATTTTCACTATGAACGAATGTATGCAAAGTTTATTAAGCAAGAACCACTTCTCAAGCTCTGGTCCGTGTGATGTGCCTTGCCTTGTGCCTAGAGCTTTTCAGAACATCGACTGTTTTTCTGATAAGGTCCGGTGTGGTTTGATATTATGTAAATTTTATTATTATGAGAATCATAAATGTGTCATACAGTTATGAACAACATGCGAAAAAGAACATTGAAGACCAAACATATATATTTAGCCATAAATACCTGTCAAAATAGGGAACCAGCATCGGCTGCTTTCGACTGTTGGCTGCATTCCAATTCTTAAACTGGTAATGCTCAGACATAGTAGAAAGTATATGATTCATATCACTCCGAGATAGTTGACGAGATAGTTGACCAAAAGAAAGAGGATTAATTCTTTGGTCAAAGACCCCCACAACATCTGAAGGTGGAATATGAAGGGAGGATGAACTGCTTGGGTATATAAAAGCTGACTGAGGCTTAGCAAGACAAGAAGCAGTTTGCCATTGAGGCACACCAATAGCAATTGCTTGTGGGTCCAATATTTCAGTTGAACCAGATACGATGTATCTACAAATCTGTTCGTAGTTTATGCACTGGTCATCCACGCAGAAGCTGAAGATCACCGAGCCGGAATGAGATTCATCTGTTAACCATATAAAATAGTACTCCCTTGGGTTCGTCATTTTGAAATTAAAAAAACACCCATTAAGAGATTACTAAATGGAGAAAAACTTTACCATATCACCCCTTACATCAAATTATAAAGATTAATTTTGCATAGAAACTTTAAAAATCAGAACGATTAGCATTAAATACTTTCTTGGTTTTGTAAAAAGGATATGTTGCGAGACAATTTTTTCATCAAAACAACACTTACTGTGAATCAGATAAAACATACCCCATAAATATCGTGAGAACATCGTGAGTAATAGCATTTTCTCTTCAACTTATTCTTTTTACTTATTACTAATTATTATTGGAATTATATCAGAAACATCTTTAAATATAACTACAATCGGATTAGAACTTCATCGAATCAAATCAGAACCAATCACATAAGGTGAAGAGAACAAGCTCCAAATAAACAAAAGTGAAGATGTAGAAGCAATAAGAGCTTAGGACCTTGAGCATCAACTAGAAGAGGCCTCGAGGTGTGTGCATTCATCTGCATTATTTTTTTAGCATTCAATAACGCGCTCATGGGTTTCCAAATGTCCTCTTTTTGCTGCAACTTTAGGTTAGCTGAACTTGACTTGAGCATCTCTAGGTTTGTTCCATCTCTGGGGATGAAAGGCACGTGCTCCTTTAACAAAAGGGGCAGAAAGAATAACAATATCAGGTGGCGTCATTGACTCAAAATATTTATTCATACTTTCAGCAACAACAAAAAATATACATATTGAAAACATATCCTAAACAAATGCTCCAAGTTACGGTACAACTGTTAACTAACGTAGGGAAGTTTTACTATAAACTTTCCAGTATAGGCTCATTAGAAAAAAGTATGTAATATGGAGCTTTCACATAGTTTACCATCATCATCATCGTGTAATACCCCGTGTAAACATGGAATTAAAAAAGAGCTCAATAGGACTGATAGCACTACTCATATTGACAAGATAACATCTTCTTTTCGAGAGCTCGTCACCTAAAAACTCCAAATTTAAGCGTGTTGGACTTGCAACCATTCTAGGATGGGTAACCCGGGAGT
This sequence comes from Cuscuta campestris, assembly GCA_900332095.2. Taxonomy (NCBI): domain Eukaryota; kingdom Viridiplantae; phylum Streptophyta; class Magnoliopsida; order Solanales; family Convolvulaceae; genus Cuscuta; species Cuscuta campestris. The sequence goes on from OOIL02000038.1 coordinate 748,411, forward strand.
GAGGACAAATTGCACAAGAAAAGCTTGTGTTGGTTTATGGGGTCAAGTCTATAATCCTATAGAGCAGACACTTCCTGGGTGTTACATATCATCTCACAACATTGGCTGGAAAGTCAAAACGAACCAAGCTGAATTCAAGTATTTGTAGAGCCAAGTTCGAGTAGTTTTCACAGGTTTTTCACAGGTACTCAAAAATCAAGCAAACGGTGATCTAAATCAATTGCGTTCATTTAACTACACTAGATATGAAATCGCAACCCATCAGAAGCGATCAGAGAACAATGGATAATTGAAGAACAGAAATTTATTTTTAAAAAAATGTAATCTTTATACCTTAAACAGCAGCCTGGCAGTGCCTTGCTCCAGATGCTGGGGGAGAAGAAGCCAAGGAGAGAAGCCGCGAGAAGCCATGACACAGGCAGCCATTCTTTTCCCCTTTTTTCTTCTTTATCGAATTAAAGAAGACAAACCCTCTGGGCGGGTCTGTGGCTTCTGATACTCACAGCTGTTGTCGTCTCCGCCGAGTGGGGACGGAGGGGTCAAATCATCGGAATCTTGGGGCTTATCTGCACCTCAATTTTCCCACTGTGGTTCAAACTTCTCACACTCATTTATGGTAGGATTATGCGTACTCCAAGTTTTGTACCTCAATTTGTACACTTTGTGTTGGTGTAAATCATCGAAATGTTTGTGCAAACATGTGGTGTACAAATGGGGTATATTTTTTGGTGTAAGTGTAGCATGGTCCTTTATGGTAACTTGGCGTCGAGACTGATGCATTCAACTTCATTATAAAAAAATAATGTTACTTATACATAAAGTTGGTAAAACAGTCGGTCAGTTCGGGTTCGATCATCTTGAGTTCAAGTTACTTCGAGTTCAGGCAAGTTCGAATTCGGCTTGAGAGCTACATGTTCATATCTCAATGTCATTGGATTCGAGTCGACCCAACGGGTTCTAACTTTCATTTATTTTATGAAATTTTATGTAATTTTTATAACCGATTATCAATATTACGAATAAAAAAATAAATATGCATAAAATTTTTTTTTAAAAAAATATAATATGCGATATCATTAAAATTTAGTGTGAAAATATAAATTTATACACTAAAAATGAGTAGAAAGCAAAGAAATAAAACTAAAATCTTATTTCTATAACATTATAATATATATTAAAGCATATGATTTTGAAAAACTCTTACATTAGCGAGTCGGTCAGGTCGGTTTCGGGTTCGATCGGGTTTGTCCCATTTTTAATGGGTAATTTCGAGTTAGATAAAAAACTTCAAGTTTACTCAACAAAATCTTTGTTCAAAACCCAATATTTTTGGGTCGGGTTTCGGGTGAAATTACAGAAATAGTTTTCTTAAATTATTTCTTAAACTACAAAAATAGTTTTCTTAAATTTTATAATACTCCGTATCAAGTTATGTCGATTAATTTCGGTCTTCAGACATTACCTCTTTCGTTTCAAAAATAGATTGCAGGTTACTGGGATGATCTCACGATAACTTTTGTTTTTTTCTTATTTTTATTAGATATTTTGATAAAATAAAATATTTTTATCATCACTTATATTGTAAAATTTTGATACAAACTTTAAATATATAAACTATATTTTTATTTATACATCAATTAATAAATAAATTAATTTTAAAAAGCACAAGATTTTGTATATTTTGTGTTATCTAATTCAAGATGGTGGGACTTGGGAAGAGCGTCAGAGTTTAGAGTTAGAGATTAGAGTTAGAGATTAGAGTTAGAGTTTAGCTGTTTGCATCAGAGTTAGTGATTAACTGTTTGATTCTTATCGTTTGGCGGTTCCATATTTAAAAAAGCTTATGCATGGTAAATTACTAAACTACCCAATTGAACATGTACTTTTGTATTTTAAAAGTTAGCTTATTTTGCATTGTTCTCGTGATTATTTTTACATTTGTTATTATAATTTTTTATTTTTAGGTTAGCAAGTTGTTAAAATATATATTTTTTTAGAGGGAATCATTAAGAAAAAATGATTTATTATACTTTTAGAATAGAACAACAGAGTAATAGTTTAGTAGACCGTAAGAACTAAACATTATACTCCCTCCATCCCACTCTCTTTGTCCACTTTCGATTTTTGGAACTGTTCATCTAAGCACTTTGACTCATCAAATTTTCTCAATGTGTAAGCCTAAATATAGTCATATGTGATCTTGTTTGATTTGTCTTAACATATAGATTATTAATATATAATTTCTATAATTTTTTAATATACAAATTACAAGATAAAATGGATTAAAGAAGTGCATTGGATGGTATGCAAAAATGAAAGTGGACAAATAGTCTGGGACGAAGGTAGTATTTTTTTAAAAAATAAACTTAATAAGCTCTTAGAAATGATTGCATTTCGAATTTGATAAAAAAATCAAACATTGACTCTGTATCTCACCAAACTGTCTGCTATTTCATTTCTAAGCAAGTTCATTTGTGTTTCATTGGTGCCACTGCGATGATTAGTATAACTTTCTTCATTATCAGAATCTTCCTCGAACTCATCATCTTCGTCTTCAAATTTAGAAAAATCAGAATCTCTGCTACAGCATGTCGTCGTATGTAGTTATGCAAAGCCATACAAGCAATCACTATTAATACTTGTTTAGGAAACGGATAATTTGTCATGATTTTTAACATAGCCCATTTATTTTTTAAAACTCCAAATGCTCTTTCGATCACACTTCGTAAGGAGGAATGAGCTTTGTTAAATATCTCTTCTTTGCCTGATACTGGTCTTCCTTGTCGAAAATCTGATAGATGATATCTCTCTCCTCTATAAGGTCCCAAATAACCAGGAATCTGAGGATATCCAGCATCTACTAAATAATATTTTCCTGTAAGACATAATTATGTTATCATTTACACAAATATTACATTAATATATAAAAATATGAACATTTTTAAATATAAAACATTAAAATAAATATATATATGTTTTTGTACCAGGCGGTGGATGTGGGAATTTCCATTGTTCTTGACGTAGGGCCTTATAAAAAACATTTGCATCATGAGCAGATCCTTCCCAACCTGCTAGTACAAAAGTAAAACACATATTAAAGTCACATACAGCCATCACATTTTGTGTTGGCACCCCTTTTCGTCCGATGTATGGCAATTGGTCTAAAACAGGGATGGAAGCTGGAATATGTGTACCATCAATTGCACCAATACAATCCTGTAATATTATAAGTAAAAATAGTTAAGCATTAAATATTTTTATGCTTCACTTAAAATGCGTGGCATGAATTGCATCAATATATATATATATATATCTGTATTTACCTTAAAATGCGGCATAAATCTGCGATCTTTTTTTATTTGTTCTGGGGTATCTCTAAATTGGCGATCAGATGGTTGAATCACATCAGAAGCCATGCTTATAATGCTTTCTAATGTCATATTAAAGTATCTGCTAACTGTTTCACCAGACCTTTGAAAGCGTTCTTGAATTTCTCTATTTGACTCTCCATGACCCAATATGTATAAGAACATTGCAAGTGCTTCCATTGTTGACATATTAATTGAGCCGCATAGTTCGTACTTACTTTCCAAAGTATGAAGTAAACTTAGAAATATATCCTTTTCCATTCTAAATGCATTATAAAATCTTCTATCATGACCATCTAGGAGCTCTTTAACCCATGTCTCACCACTTTGCTTTGAAGTGAAACAAGGTCTTTTGAGAATATATTTTCGATAGTACTCTTGAACATGCTCCATTAATAAGGTTCCTGAATGTGCCCATTTCATATCACCATTCAGAATGACTTGTAATTCACATTCTTCCGTTTCCCCATCTTCTGTGACAGCTTGATCATGGATCTGCCATATTATTTCACAAGAAATATATCTTGAGTCAGCTGATTTACAACATGATGTATATCTTTCAATATAATCTTAATACATAACATCATATATATCCATAAAGAAGAAATATAAATATAATTTCATAGGCACAACCAAACACACCAAGCCATAGTAAAAAACGAGATGTCTAGCCAATTAAGACAAATATAAAAATCAAATATCTTATTCTAAACGAGATGTCTAGGCAATTAAGACTGTTGAAAAGAAATTAAGTCACCATGTTATAGTTCTCCAACATAGAAAACAAAACCTTACACACCTACGAAGAAAAATTGAAATGATTGTTTCCTAATAAACTAGTAAAAGTCTGAGCTTCATTCGTTGTTGCTTCACTTTCTTCAACTTTCAAATACCATAGTCTAGAGTCATAATGGTTTAGAGCCATAAACATTTCACGTTTGTCCTTGTTCAAGAAGAGCTTCGTTGCAAATTGATACAAAGTGCTATAAGGTGGAATGTCATTCTCCATGGATTTTAGCACGTCAACTGCTTCAGAAATAGTAGGAGGCAACCTGCTAACTCTGGACATGATTGTTTCTCGATGCTTATCAAATTCTTCCTTAATTTCATCTATTTTTATTGACAACATAGAAGCTCATCCCTTTTTTTTCTTGCACAACTTTCTCTTTTGCGCAGATGATGAGCCACTCGCTCGTCTTTTTAAAGGATTCTCATTCATTTCAAAACCAGTATCACCCTCTCTAGTTCCTTCATTTTCTTGGTCATCATTTAGATCTGGGATGCATAAATCAACAATACCTTCGTTACAAGGAGTAGTATGAATATTAACCTCTACCGACGGAACCTAGGAATTTGATGAAGCTTCAAAGAATCGTCGTGGAGGACAACCAGCCAAGGGGGACCACATATCATCTCCTTTAGCAACAGTACCATCAAATAATAATCCCAATATGTCTTCCAACTCAGGATCAATGCCTTTACTTCAAAACTTGGCTATTTCTGGATTAGCCTAAAAACAAAAAGAATCATAATTACAATACGTTTAAAAAATTAGACTGATTACATACGCCTATGTTAGGCATTGACCTTTAACGAAAATCGAATTCAAATAAATATATGCTCAATACCATTTAAATTATTTTTCATTAAAACTTTTTTATTATGAAAAGTTTACGCTTAAGAATATCCATAAGATATTTTTATTACATAACAACGATGTAAAGATCGTATAACATACCTTAATATTTTTATCCCACCAACCATCTGTACCATCGATAGTGCCTTTGCGTGGGTCCCACCCTAATCCAGTTGCTAGTCTCTTCAGGTGCTTCCAATTTTTCCAATCCTTTTTTAATGTATCCCATTTGTGTTTCATTTGCGAGGCATCATAGGTTAGTCCTGTCTCATTTTTGAACTTAGTGGCTATGCTAGCCCATGCAAACTTCTTCAAGCTACCTCCCGCTCTATTACCGGCCTCTAGTTCCTTTTTGCATATATTACAAAAAATAATAACACTTCCTCTCTCCCATTGTGCTCTTCCACGAACATTGTGATTAGACTGTGAGTTGAGCTTTATTAAAAAATGTTAAACATTGAGCATTATGAGTGATGAAGTAATGAATTTTGTTAAACATGAATTAGGAGTGAAAGAAAGTTTCTTCTTTAATGGATGAAAATGCGTTATTAATGTTAATATGCCTTGAAATCTGTATTGCCACTATGCAAATTAGTAAACGGGGGTCTCCCCCGATCTGACGGTATGCAATGCTGTTGTATTGGTATTAGAATCCAAGAATTATTTCTTTCACAGTGAGGGCAGGTACAGGTGGCGTTGAAGCTGGAATTTGGGCGGGTGATCTTGTAGGTACATTTATTCCTTGGTTCTTCACAGAGCATGTAGTATAATGCAAATAATATGCTACTTACTGCTTACCTATTCTTTGTGTTCACTTAGCAAGTTAGCATGGAATATACTATCCCTATAGTTGATGTAAGAAAAACATAATCACTTCAATATTTATTATGGGGTTATAAAGGAGTGGTTATGGTACTGCAGACACCTCACCCCCACCTCCCAGTGCAATCATTCACTCAAATGTTTATTAAGTTCAACTGTCAAAACTAAAATAACCTTAGTATGAGCACTGCTTAGTTGAGAAGCTTCCCTCGGGCAGTGTAAACCAAAATAATAGTCAGCACACAAATTTATTTGCAACATCTAGAAGAAACTCTTAGAATACAGAAACATGAAAAATTTGGAAACTCCAAAACCATAACCACTCCAAAATCAATGCTTCGCCAAGATGTTACTTCACAAGTAAAGCAAGTGGTGCTAATGATGAGAGATGGCAAGCACTCCCAGTCCCAGCTAAAGCAGTGAATTAAGGAAGACAGAATCAAACGAGTGTACATTTGGTATAAACAAGTTACCCATTATTATCCAATTTTTTTTACCATTATAGCCAACACTTTTCAATCACTTCACAGAGCATAAATGAACTCAATTCTACAAACCTAAGGAATATAAATCATATCTATATCACACAAATAAACATAGGTCACACCTTTCAATCACTGCCCATAGCAAAAATCAAATCAATGAACAACACACAAACTATAAAACTTGAGTCTTTATTGTGCAGTGGAAAATCAAGTGGACAAATATATGGTTCTTGAATTTCTTATGAAAAGAATTCATGACATATTTTTTACTAGAAAAAGAAAACAGATACAACTAAAAAAATCATGCAATATTGCTTACAAATAAAAAAAGACAAACGAAGGGGAAAAAAAATAAAGAAACATGTTCTAAAACATATAATTTCATTGTATTTTCAAGAAAAAATCAAATCTTTGAATCACTGAATTAAGAAATCTGAAATATTTGAATTACTTACTTGCAAAGAATTGGATTCCTCCATGGAGTAACTCACTGCGCAAATAAACCCTAATTTTTGCAGTTAAATCGCGGCTATATGGATTGGAGATGCAAGGCGCCAACTTTCCCGCTAGATTTTTCGTGGGTAGAAGTGGAAAATTTCTTGGAATCGCTTATCTTCTACGTTGAACGCTCACCCCCCAGAGCCTCTTGCGTTTAGCCGTGCTCAATAATAGGGGAGAAGTTACGCCTCTAATCGTAGATCTATTTTCACGGAAGCCAAACAGTAAAACTTAACCCATTAACGTTTTGGCCCCAAAACGTGGATGCCAAACAGGCCCTATTTTGGTATACCCTTAAATTAATCTATTACGGAGTATTTGTAATAATTTCTTGTGTGTACAGAGCACGGGATAATATCCCTCTCTTAATTCTATCGAACCGGGCCATGGGGCTTCGAGGTTCATTTATGGACTTCTTTCTGGATACGTAGCTAGTCGCCAGCTCATAATAATTGGACCGTTATCATCGGCCCACGAAATCGACGATCATTTTTCTCTCTTTTTTGTCCCCCCACCTTTAAGACTTCCTCCTCCTCCTCCATTTCTTTATTGTCTTCTTCGTTCGGTATTCGTCTTCTTCAGGTCTCTTTCCGCGCGGAAACAGTAGAAATTTAGGGTCCGGCCGGGCCCGCCTATAAATTTCCGTTATCCGACCCTAGATTTCCTCACTCGCCCCGTTTGCTCATAGATAAACCCTATTTCTCACGCTGTCTGATTCCTATTTCGTTTGAATTTTGCGGTGGATCTTGTTAATTGATCGTTTTTTTCTTCAATTGAACTCAAATTCGGGTGGATAATTCTGATTGTTTGATCATCTCGGAGCATGGACAGGCTCTCGCCGGCGCCAGTATCTTCATCGACGTCTATAACCGAGACGGTGAACGGCGCGCACGATTTTAAAATCACTGGGTATTCGTTGACGAAGGGGATGGGAATCGGGAAGTACATAGCCTCCGATACGTTCACTGTGGGCGGAATCTCTTGGGCTATCTATTTTTACCCGGACGGGAAGAGCCCGGAGGATAACACTGCATACGTTTCTCTATTCATTGCCCTTGCGAGCGAGGGGGTGGAAGTAAGGGCGCTTTTTGAATTGTCTCTTATTGATCAGAGCGGTAAGGAGATGCATAAAGTTCACAGCCATTTCGGTAGGGCTTTGGATACAGGCCCTTACACTCTCAAATCTCGTGGAAGCATGTGGTTAGTTTCATTTTTTCGAGGCTTTTATGTAGAATTTGGTAATGTTCCATGAAAATTTATATTTTTTATCTTCCTGCAGTTTCACATGTATGGAGATATGAAATTTGTATCCAGAGTGTGTAGCTTTTCATGTGAGCATGTGCAAGAGTGTGATGTTTTATCTATTATGACTCTTCTTTCTGCATTTAACTGCCTTCTGGTTCTCTTAGTATGCTGAGTACCCCTCCCTCTTTACAACTATTTATTCTGTCATGCTGTGTAGTGTCTATTTCATTTTGTACTGGGCTATGCATTCTAGTTTGTTTTGTAGTTTTATGAGATGGTACAAACCATTGTTGTTCCCTTCAAACTTCAAATGAACCATTATGCGTACAACCCTTAAAAGTCATAGGATACCACTTGTGTTTTAAAATTAATTTCTTGAAACTTTTTAACTATGTTCTCAACCTTCTCTCACAAGTTACATGAAAAGACTAGTTCTTCTTCAACAAGTAGGACTGTTTTTTAAACAAAACAAGAAAAAATTTAGGAAGAAAGCTCATATTTTTATTTTGGGACAGATGGAGTAATTGTTGAATATACTGGGAATATGTTTGAGGACTGAATGTCTTCATTTTCCAGATTACTAATGATTTATGTGTTTTTGCCACTCTTTTTGGTGTGTTTACAAGTGCGTGTCTGGTTAATGGTGTCATAATCTATTCCATTCCAACTCAGTTTTGGGATGACATGAAACTTTATTAATTGCAAATTGCTGCAGGGGATATAAAAGATTTTTCAGAAGAACTTCTCTTGAAACATCAGACTACCTGAAGGATGATTGTCTTGAGATCCGTTGCTGTGTTGGGGTTGTTAGGTCCCACACCGAGGGGCTTAAGACCTGCTCTATATCAGTGACTCCATCAGACATTGGGTTGCACTACGGGCAGCTTCTGGAAAGTGGAATGGGGACTGATGTAAAGCTTGAAGTTAATGGAGAGACTTTTGCAGCTCACAAGTTGGTACTGGCTGCTCGGTCACCTGTCTTTAGAGCACAACTGTTTGGTCCAATGAAGGATCAAGAGACAAACATTAAAGTTGAAGACATGGAGGCCCCTGTTTTTAAGGTTTCTCATATTTCATTAAGTTTCTCCCTTGGTGTTTTTGCTAATTTAGCTACTCCACTGTTTCTCCTTCTATTATTCTCTTGCTCCCCCCCACCCCCACCTGTTTCTCATTCTATTATTTTCCTATACCCTTACGAAGGTTTAAACGTGTTTTATGAATATGCTTCTTATGCGTGCTGTTTCATCTTTTTTCTACATATATTTTTAGGCTTTGCTGCATTTTATATACTGGGATGCATTGCCTGATTTGGGAGAACTTGCGGGTTTGAACTCCAAGTGGGCTTCAACTTTGATGACTCAGCATCTCCTTGCAGCATCTGATCGGTATGGTTTAGACAGGCTTAGGGTGCTTTGTGAAGCCCATCTGTGTGAGCATGTTGCCATCAATACTGTTGCGACAACATTAGCCTTAGCTGATCAGCATCGTTGTTTCACTCTCAAGTCGGTTTGTCTCAAATTCATTGCATCGCGTGGAAATCTTAGAGGTATATTTCACCTTAATGGAACTTCTGTGGGCATGCTAGCACATATTCATAGAATAATGATACAGAATACTTATAAAAACATTAGTTTATTTTTGTATAGAGCACATTTCCTAAGGCTTAAAATGATTGAAGTGGTTTATTCAGCTGAAATAATAAATGTTGTGGCTTAATTGGTTGCATTTCTTGAATTAAAAAAACACAAAGTGTATATTTCTTTAAATAAGTTATGGAAATAATAGTGTCTAAAGATCAAGCACATGCCATGTTTGGAACATGACTTTTTGAGGAGTTTTTTTGCTGGAAAAGAGCTTTTTTTAGTCTAATGATTAATCCAACTTCCAAACAGCTCTTAAATGTGTATAGTGAGCAGATTTTTAGAACAGTTTTCAGACCCAATAGCTGGATTTCAAAAAACATTATAATAATGTTTTTTACCTTCAAAACTTTGAACAGCTGACATGAACAACTTATATAACCAACCAGTTTTTTATTGAACAACTATCAACAACTGACACAAACATCAGCTGACAACTAACAACCATATGCCAAACACGGCCTTAAATTATCAATCCTAACCATTTCAACAAAAAAACAACTCTTGCATTCTTAGTTTCATTATGAATCAGTCGGTCCTGTGATACAAGTTATTGTTTAATGTAAATGCCAGTTTATGAGGTGCCGATAAGTCAAAACTAGAGCCTGCCCAAACCGCCTCCTATTAGTGCTGCCCTACGGATCATAGCTGGATATTTTTAGAACCCAGTAATGAACAAATGTGTGTCTGTATAATATATATATATATATATATATATATATATATATATATATATATATATATATATATATAGTCTCTATCAAAGATGGGAACTCATATGTTGCAGCATGTATACCGTTTTGCAGCTGTTATGGAGACAGATGGGTTTGATTACTTGAAAGAAAGCTGTCCCTGGATTGTAACGGAAGTGCTGGAGAATGTGGCCAGGGTGTGTGAGCACCCTGGTAACAAACTGGTAAATGATGGCGTCCTAGATGGAACCGATGCTAATGGCAGGCGCGTGAAGCAGAGACTCTAGTAGTCTGGTTTTTAATGGTCTTTTGGTTTTATTGTGAAGAAGCTTCATAATAGCAGATCATCTTTGGACTGATTTCACATTTCTCTCATCTGGTAAATAACTTACGAAGAAGAAGATTTCTAATGATGTTTTTTTGGAACTGAACTTAATCTGGTATCGAAATGGGTACCCAATTTTCACTCGTCTTGCTGTAGTTAGTGTCGATGCTTTTTGGGCTACTATCGTCCCGTGTCTCGGTTGAATCTCAATGTGTACTAATTTTTCAATTCTATTACTTGATTCATGGCCTAATTTGGCTGGAAACTTTTGCTGAAAAGCTAAATTTGAAAGAAGAAGAAAAAATTGGCTTGTTTGAATAATCAATCCAAATGTTTTGTCATCAAGGTTTTGTGGTGTGGGACTACGTTTTTGTATTATAATTTTGTGGTGGAATAATTTTAGTAATGACGACAATTATGTCTTGGTGTCTTTAAGAAGCCACCCAAAAGGCCGTATGTCTTGATGTGGAGGGCTAACAAACACAAATTGCTTCTTTATTGTTTTTAAGGGTAAATTGATTATTTATAATAACAAGAGTTATATGCCTAATTAGTTCTCGTCCTATTCTATAAGTAGGGTAAATAGTTTTCGAACTTTTAAAAGTTGTAAAATAATCTCCGCGATAAAAAAATTGTTGAATAATTAGTCTTTTTGAATAAAAATATAGAACATGCTGAATATGCATATATTATGTAAAGATGTGAAACATGTAATAATAAAAAAATAATCTGTAATTTTAATTGTAGTATGTAAATTTGAACCTTAGTATAATGTATTTTATTTTTTGGTTATTCTCACAACTTTTTCATGTCTCACATTTTCATACATGTTTCACATTTTCATATAACATGCACATATTATGCTTGCTTCACGTTTTTCTTTAGAAAAAGAAATAATTATGCAACAATTTTTTGACCTAAGACTCCTCCGTATTTCGTAAGATTTGAAAGTTAGAGGATTATCTACAAAAAAAACCAAGATAATTATCTATCCATATAACTCTAACAACAAATGCACCCAAGCAGCTTCAACATGCCATGGAAGATCTCACAACAAATGTATCCAAACAGTTCTTATTACAGGACAGAGCTATATATACATGGCAAATGGTCCGTACTTTCATACTACAATAGTCTCTGCTACAAACGACACTCGTCTACACATAGGTAAGAAAAGCATGTTGTTTTATTCAATGTCTCTTGTACTAGAATGTCCATAAGAGGCTTGCTTGAGTGTGGGATCATTTGATGTACTTGGTAAACCAGTTCAGCATGTCTTGACGGGCTTCTTCCGCACTCTGCACTGCTTTCTCATCCTCAGCATTGTACCTCACGCTCCACCCGTGCGAAACCCCAGGAAATATTTTCACAAAGGAACCTACCTGTTTAATTTCAATCAATAAACCTTTTATTTAATGAGTCTCAAATATGTTTATGTGTACAAGAGTAACAAGTGATTCATGTTATAAAAATGGTTGTCTACCTCAGTTTTCTTTTCACAAATGGTTATAAAAATGTTATAATAAGTCTCAAATATGCGCACTTTTCTTTTCACATACCTCAGTTTTTGGTGAAAGAATCTGTTCAAATTGTTTAAGAAGCTCGGGAGGGGACATGGAATCATTTTCTGCCCCCAAAATAGCAATCGGTGTCTTTACCTCTGACAAAAAAACAAAAGAGGTTCATGTTATAAAAATAGTTGTCTACCAGACTGATTTAAGAGTTATAAAAAGATGTCAAGAGACATACGCTTAATATCATCCACGGTAACAAATGATGGGTGCAGTAGAACTGCAGCTTGAATGAAACCAGAGTATGCCAAACTCACAACCGCCTTAGCTGCAAAAGACATTTTTTATGTGAGAATATGCTTAGAGGAGTCAACAACATAAGAAATTAAGAATTGAACTCAGTAAAACTCACCACCCCAGCAGAATCCTGCAGCTCCTATTGAAGAGATTCCTCTGCTTTTTAAGGCCTCAATAACAAGCTTTGCATCTTCGAACCCCTTGTCCTAAAAAGCAATCAAAACCCAAGTGTTCATCCATTACGACGCCAGCGTATCACAGTAAGGTCGTGTTTGTTTCACTTCAGTATGGGTATTAGGTATGGGCAAGGAATCTCATACTAATGCCTCTTGTTTTGGTTTCATAAAATGATTCCTGCCTATTTCCTCCTACCCCCAACCCTTTCTAGTTTGGGGAATCATTTGCCTGCCATTCCCTAATCAATTAACTTTCTCAATCCAACATCACTTCGAATGCCAGTCCCCAGTCGCAAACAGTTATGGCATGTTCTTTGCTTTTGCAGGTGATTTCAAGTGAAAATTGTATTTCCGAAATCCAGTGAAACCAAAAAAAAACTAATTTTACTAAATACAAACTAAACAATTGAATTTCATTTATCATGCCAAAATCCATAAATTCTGCCTCATGCTTGATTCCAAACCCATAAAAGAAAACCGATCAAGCGATTTACTGCTCCCCCCGTCTTTTAAATTTGGATTATGAATGGATAATTTATTGCATTCTGAAATGAAGAGTTCATCACAATTCACAAAACTGATGACCATGGGAAATTTATTGCATTATGAAATGGCATAAATAGGTTCATCAAGTAAAAGCCAGAAAACGCACCGCTCCATGTGCTTGAAGCCAGACCCCTATTGGCTTGCTTTCTGGAACGTAAGGATCACCTTGAAAAAAATCTGGAACCACAACATAGTATCCGCTGGCTGCAACTTTGTCTGCTATCGCCCTTCATTCCACAAGGTAGCAGACAACTCAAACAGTACTCCAGAAAAGCAATGAAGTGAAGCAACAAGGAGAGAGAATTCATTTCAAGTTACAAAGTGAAAACTACAGAAAGCAGTAGCTTTTCTTGTTTAGTCCATTGCCCACCAACTATTTGTTAAAAGTCCTGAGAAAAGAAACAACTTCCTTCCCCAAAAAATTGCTGATAAATGCATCAATTGACTAAAGAGTCGGGTCGGAAGATAAGGTGAGAGCGATATTTAGAGTTCCGATTGTGAAATGAAAGTGAATCCATCTAGACAGTACCTGAGATTTGGAGCTTCATAACCTGCAAATTAAGCAGGAAGAGGAGGAGAATTGGAAACTATAATTCCATCGAAATTACTACTGTGAGGGAGAAGCTAGCGAGACAGACCGTAAACGTCGGAGACAAGAAGGATAGCGAGGTTGGAATCGGAAGAACCGGTGATGTAGGACTTGAGGCCGCCAAGCTCCGCCACGGACCCGGCGCCACTGCTGGGATTCAGAGTGGGTGGATTCGCACAGCACTGAGGTCCAGACATCTTCTTGATTTTGATCCGATTCTCTTACAGTAATATCTATGGCGGCTCGGCTTTGGATGGATTGAGATACTACTGGGGAATACTACTGGGTTCGTAGTGATGAGAGTGCCGTGAATGGTGAATATGGGATTTGCCAAGTGTATGGTAGAGAATAACTTAAACAAGATAAAAAAAAACCAGTCCCTATATATTTGTTCAAAAGTCAAACAATATAAATTTGAGCTTCAATTACTTTCAAACGTTAATGCATTTTAGTATAAAAATAATCTAATTAGATTTATTTTATTGCGAATTTTCAAGATTGTATTTCATTATAGTAATATGTAATACAATTTGAAAGTAATTGAGGTTTAAAATTTACCCAATTTGGCTCGAAACAAGTCAAACTGAAGAAATAAATTAGAACGAAAGTAGTATAGAACTAATACGAGTCTTAAAAAAACCTATTAATGGAAATTGAAATCTTTTTCGAGATATACACGTATTCAACTACAGAATGAGGATTAAAAACTACTCCCTCTGTCTCATTTTAAATTGCATATTTACCTTTTTTCTCCGTCCTAAAATAAGTTGCATGTTACTTGTTTTCGTAAGCTTTTAAGAGTAAAATACCTAAACTACCCCTAAAATTAGTCACTCTTCACCACTTTATCTTCTTATTCATCGTCAACCCTTCTAAAAAATAATGGCAATTTCGAAAAATCAATTCTATTTTTTCTTTTCCTTAAATATGCCCAAAAATCAAAACAGACAATTTAAAATGTAACAAAGAGAGTATAATTTTATTATTGCCATAATATTAATTATTGTTTTAAAAAAATAGTTTATATAATTTAATTTGTTAAAGACAAGGTCCATTTTTTTAGTCTCCCCTAAAACCATTAAATCTTCAGGGTCGGGCATGGTCAATAAGTGCAAGTATTTTAAAAATAACAAAAAATCCAAAAAAAAAAAGAACCTGATGATATAAATACCATAGGTAGAAAAGTCTTTTACCAGTTGGGTAGAGAAACTTAACCGGCTTTGTAAAAACAAACATCAAAGTAAAGAACATACAAAGTATGACTTAGTCCAGAGCAAATATCCCATTTTTGTATTTTGTTTCAAGAGTGAACTAGTTTTTTAAGTATAAAAGGATGTTGTATATTCTTAATCACAAACTATTTATGGAGTAAATGATATCTACCAGGTGCATGGAAGCAATTTCACTTTTGACAAATGGGGATATAAAGGAATGTGTCACATGTGATATTTGTCACTATTCACTCATTAACTATTGAGTAAACAAAAAGTCGATCACTGTATAATAAAAGAAAAAGTGATCAGATATGACATATCAATCAAGTTATATTTAGGATATCAATTAAGTTGTCATTTAAGGATGATGTCAAATATACTTTTACTTTTCACTCTGGAATTGTGATCGATGAGATGGGTTCCTCAACCATATGTGTGTCATGGCATCATGGTGACGATTCCAAGTGGCTTATTCTTCATGGTGGTCCAACATTTCAAAAACCTAACCTAATAATTTTTGGTAAGGTTCATTTAATAAAAACATTCACAAAATAGACTTGTGTAAAATATGACCAGTCACTTATTTTTGTAAAAATGACCGATCATTTTCTCTCGTCTCTCAAAAGATATTTTGGGATGTTTTATATTTGATCGACCTTTCTTAACAAGCATAATCATGACCAATATTCAAACCATTTTTGGGTATGGAATGGACCCATCAAATCCAAAATGGGCTCTCAAACAAAAGAATACTAAGGTCATGTTCTTTCCAATTTTTTTTACTCATTATTTATTTTATTAAAACCAAAACAGACAGAAATAGTTTTAAATATAATTAGATCAGATCAGGACTTATTTTATTCAGATCAGAATCAATCAGATCAGGTGAAGAGAACATGACCTAAGTGACCGTTCTCCTCTGGTTCCAGAATCCTCCAATATGTTCAAAACCTTAACTTCCCGTACTCGTTCATGTTTTGAACCGAAACTGTATCCACATTTTAGCCAAATCTTAGAACCGGAGGGCAGAGACTAGAATAGTACGAGAACGGTTCAAATCGAGTCAATCAACCCAGACTAATTGTAATCGCATCGCGGGTTGGTCTGATCGGGCCAAAAAAGTATTGGATCCAATGGGCCAAATTCGAAGCCCACCAGAAAAAACCCAAAAAAACAATGTGGCCCACCACAGTGAAGTTATGGCTGCAAGTGGTAACGCATGAATGAGTTGGTGAATCACGTGTCGCGGCGTGGTGTGTGGGAAAGAAAGGCCGCCGAGTCCGCCTCCCGCGCACGTTAGCCAACTCTCCTCTAACCTAAACGGCGCACGGTGCATCTTAGCAAGCTCCTTTTTCACCCGATTCTTATCTGTTTTGCTCAGAATGGGCTTCTTCCACAAGGCTTCCTGACTGTCTCCCTCTCCCACTCTCATCGGCAGAAAAAAAAAAAGAAAAAAAAAAGAATTAGGGTTAGGGGTTTAAGCAAAATTAAGCCGCCCACTCGTCACTGGGTTATCTCTTGCATCCTCATACTGATTTTGTAATTTAAAAGGGGGTTTTTTTAACCCTTTTTTTCTTTCTTCCTTTTTAATTTTGAATTGCTGCCGTTTTGGGTTCTCAATTTAAAGATCTATCAATGCCCGAGTATTGCTTCACCAACTATCCAGTGGGAAACATCAAGACAATCGAAGCTGTTTGGGTTTTGTTCTCAGAAAAAGAGAGTTTTTCGTTCAATTGATTGATTGCTTTGGAATTCTGCTTTTCCATGGCACCGGGCCGGAAAAGAGGCGGCGGAAGCAAAGCTGCTTCCGCCAGGAGACAGTGGAAGATAGGGGATCTCGTGCTTGCTAAGGTCAAAGGCTTCCCAGCCTGGCCTGCAACTGTAAGTTGACGCTTTATCTTTTGTTTGAANCACACACACACACGAAGGTTTCATTTAGTCTTGGATCTGATGATAGAACTTTGTCCGTGCATATGAAAAATCTGATAGTTTGTGATGTATAAATAGTTAGGAGTTAGTAGTAGTTGCCTGATTTTTGCAGATTCATCCAACTTGAAAAAACACCAGGTCAAACTAGTAGTATACATATTAGGATGTCACTTGAAGCAGATTAAGAATACAGTGTTATGGACGTAGAGGCAGTTCTCATATAATTTGTTGTCTGAAGTAGCTAAATGAATATCTTAACAGATTGTCAGTTTGTCACTCCATCTGTTGATTATATTATCGTCATAAGACTCATAACCGCAATGCTCAGATAATTTGTAGTCTGAAATAATTAATTGAATTAAATAACTAGTTTGTTAGTTGTTTTTTTAATTGATGAGGTTTACATGACTTTGAGTTCAGAAAAGAGAATTAAAGTATTAAACGTAAACCTTGATGCTTAGGCTTTGTTTCACAGAGGGATTGATTCATGATGCCATTATTTTATACTTATGCATTGACTCTTGCCTCAATGAGGAGCTGTAGAAAATTGTTGCCACACTAGACACATGAGGCTTACACCTTTAATATTATGTCAAGACATACCATTTTACTGGAAGACTAATTTTTTTAAGTTTTGCTTTATAAGCAAACATTACAAATACATTTTTGGATTCTTTTAGTTTGTGTTGTCAATAACATGTTACATGAAAGGATGAAGTCATCCCAATTTACTTGAAATTTCATAAGAAAAGTTATATTTCAAAGTCTTTGGCATCGTCATGGGGTTGAGAAAGTTGCAAAACCTCAAGAAATATAGAAAAATATCAAAAAAAAATTTGAGAAGTATTAGGAAATATTGAAGATATCTTTAAAATATTTTGTTGATTTATTTATTTTTCAAATATTATTTACATAATACAATTTGCATTTTCATTAATATTGATAGTTTTAACCTAGCCTTATCTATAAAGGGTAGTGGGACCATGGACTTTCATTTTAAGCACCCTAATAGTCTAATACTTTTCTAGTTCTTGTAGTGAACATAATGTGTTAGTTAGTGAGTGTAGATTAATATATGTTGAGCTTAAGACATGATATAACACCATGGCGATCCTAATAATTTTCTTAGGGCCAATATTGACGCATTGCACTTTTGGTGGGCAAGATTGCACCCTAACTTGTACTGTTATACAGGGGGGATTGAGGGTAAACTTGTAACTCTTTGATGACCCAAGATTGGCTTCATGTGATTTCAAAGCCACCTAAGTGCAAAAACTAAGTAGCAAGGATGAGAATGTTTAAGTGGATGTGTGATTATACTAGGATAGTAGGATGGATATTGTTAGAACCAAAGATATACATGACAAGATGTAAGTGACTCATGTGGATGATAAGATGTGTGAGTTGAAGTTAATGTGGTTTTGGCATGTGCCCCTGTGAGGATGTGTGAAAGATTAACAATGGAAAGTTTGAGGAAGGGTTCAATAGATCGAAAAGAGTAAGGGTGAGTTGATTATAGAGTACATGTTGTTTCATCATCTCACTGTTGGCATGCCCTTGACCTAAGTGTTTGAAGGTTGACAATTCAAATTGCATGACAATTTAACATGGCTTGAATTGTCTTTGAGAGAAATAAGTGTAGACGGGTGCCTTTGTTGGGGTTAGTTTATTTGGTTGTTGTTTAATCTTCCTTTTTTTATCTTGTAATTATTTTACTCTTAATGTTCATCTTTTGGTTTTTGATTTCCCTCAATTGTTTTTATATTTTCTTTAGCGGAAGGTCTTCAAAAAATAGTCTGTCTAACTCATAGTTGTGAATGGCGAATGGCGGGCGGTCAAATGGCGAACATTAAATAAATAAATAAATATATATATATATATATTCATATATATATATATATATATATATATAGTTTAAGTCTAAACTTTTAGTCTTAACTTTGTATCAAACATAATTATCAAAGTAAAACATGAGTTATTGGTGAAAAACTATTGTACAAAAAAAATGAAAAAAATATATCTAAGTGTGAGTGTGACCTGCGAAGTGAGCTGTAAAGAAACAATAACCATTAAAAAAAACAATAAGAAAACAAAAAAAAAAGTATGAGTGACCTGCGAAGTGTGGAGTCTTACTTTTGCCGGCTCTGACTCTGCCTTTGCGCTGTTTGGACTCGCGAGAGAGACGAGGCTCTGCGCCAGCTGAGGAGAACTTGAGGAGGGCAGATCGACGGCTAGAGGGCAGAGGCAGAGGCTCGGCAATTGAATCGATGAAGTGTTTCGATCGAGTACTGTCAGGTCAGCGCGTTTTTTAAAAAAAAAGTCAAGAAAAACCCTTGACCTGCGTCTGGCGTAGATAGCGAACGCCTCTCGCCACAGCGTTTGGCGTCCATGGCGACTGCCTATGGCGAGATTGGCGTAAAACGCCTCGCCAGGTCTGAAGATGGCGTCAGATGGTCGCCACAAAGCCATAGGCGCCTTAGGCGAGAATGGCGAGCGCCATTCACAACTATGGTCTAACTTTAAAGGTTACAGTAAGGTTTGGATGCACCTACCCTCTTGAGACCCTAACCTCATGTGTGGAACTTTTTAAAATGATTATTGATTAATCAAACATCTCTTAAATGTTGAATGTGTTAAAATAGTTTTAATTGGTTGTTATTTGAGTTGAATTTGTATTTTTAGTTGAAATTATTGGACTAATATGCGTGCATGTATGTATGTATTTGTGTGTGTGTGTGTGTACGTACGTACGTACGTACGTATGTATGTATGTATGTATGCATGCATGCATGCATGCATGCATGTAAGAGAGAAATGTTGTGAGCCACATTTATTTTCTTTAACACAATGTTTGGTTCAAGGAATTTGGTAGGAAAAGAAAACAAAATGACTTTCTCTCATTTTCCTCACAAAAATGGGAGGCATATGGTTTTCCTTTCTCTTAGTCTCATGTTTTCTTCCTTCCACTTTTCTTTTCTTTTCTTCTCTAGCCAAACAAGAAAAATGTTTTCCTTTTCATTTTCTTTTCCTTTCCCTCTCAAATTCCTTGAACCAAACATAGTGTAAAAGGAAATGGGACGTGTGAAATTTATTTTGAGACGGATAAAAAAGAAAAGTGGGAACTCTTAGTTAGATGGAGGGAGTATTTATTATTGAAAACCATTATTGAATGTTCTTTAAAACAGACAAGATCAACAACAGAGGGCTTTCAGAGTTTCGGTCCATTCCCCCAGGCCAAGACGAAGACCCTGCTTTTATTTATATCATTAATTAATTTTAGGTTAAAGATGTCATATTTCTATATTTTTCATGGTAGTTTTTCTTTGTTTTAACCATGAAATTATCAGTTGTTTCTGTTTGTCTTTTGGCACACATAAAAGTATTATTAGTGTCATGTCTTTGCTAAGCACTAGGAAAAGCATGACGAAAGTTCATAAAAGTATTATTGAACACACACAGCTTTCTTTATTTGACATAAATATCATGTTTTCTAGTTTTGGACATCTCTCTATAAATGCCTCTTTGTTTAGTTTGTAAAAGTCTTACTCTACTATTCTCATTTACTTTCCCCGCCCCCTTGATTAAATGATTAATTATTCTCAATTACAGTGTACATATCCCATGAACAAACTTTGAAGTCTTTTTTTTGGAACTACAACCCACTACACCCAGGAACTGAGGCTAGTTAACCTTGAAAGGTCTAAACCTATCAAATAGTACAATTCCCTCCCCCCCAAAATAAATAAATAAATAAATAAATTAAAAAAATGGGGATCTAACCTGTGTTGGTGAGCTCCCCTGAGACTTATACGTTGGCCCTTCTTCTGCTATGAACAAACGTGAAAGTCATAAGAAAACCATTTTATGCATTGAGAATTGCACTAAGTCAAAGTAAGAAATTTACATAGGGTCAAATGTAGCACTTTGTAAAACATTTTTTTTATTTTCTCTATCATGCATTTCCCCCTCTTGCCCCATTAAATGTCTGTATCCCTTAACACCCCTTTTTAAAATCTGTATCACATGCACCAAACACCTCAAGCCTTTGCCTCATCTTAAGAAATGGGATAGTTGATATAGTTGAATCTCTCAAGTCTCTCTGTGTTTCGTGAATTTTGTTTTAGGGTACATTGGATTTTCTGTGCCTGATGCGAGTAATTTTCAGCTAGTTGGTTACCAAACTATGAACATCTTCACATCTAACCCTTCTTTCTTATTCGTTTGATTCCCTGAGATCAATCTTTTTTCACCGAGGAAAGTATGTTGAACCAATTTTTCACTTGCATTATTCTGTCATTCATATCTAATGACACTCACTATCTTGGAGTCAGATACACCACATCAAAAAGATCTTGAAGAGTTCAAGGTATTGATGTGACTAGTGAGATTATGCTTTACCATTCCTAAGAGTGAAGGTCAGAGAAACAGCCTTTTTATATGCATATGTGTATGTGTGAGTGTATATGTACAAGAACACAGTCGAATCCCATGAGAGTTGCACATGTGTGTGTGTGTGTGGAAGGTAAAGCTGATTAATCAGGCCTTGGTTGGTCCCTCATTTTCGTGGACCTTGCATCCCTGCCCCATGTGCAAAATAAAATCATCATTTCAAGTTCTCCACAGAATGAAAGGGAAATGCACTATTTAATTTGCCAATATAAAATAGTTCTAAAATGTGTTGTTTAGCAAGTTTTTCCTTTGCACTATGGTATTCCATACACATTTTTTATTTTTATTATTGTATTTCTTCTATAACTGGCATTAAAATGTAAAAAGAGATCACAATTGTACTTACTGGCTGTGGATGGCAGGTAAGTGAGCCCGAGAAGTGGGGCTATCCTCCTGACTGGAAGAAGGTGCTTGTCTACTTTTTTGGGACTCAACAAATGTGAGTGTGACAAGCCACTGTAGTTCTGATCTTTTATATTCTTTGTTATCCTATGGATAACATTTCTTTACACTTGCACTCTTATTTCATATGTATCTTCTCATCTCACAATTAAATCATTTTATTTGTGTCCCTTATTATTAACCTATCAAAATTCATTAGTTTTCAAGACAATTAATTTATGTAGTGTTTGGCAACTAGCATTTCATTTCAATTCATGCATTTCAATTCCAAAATTTGAAATCTTGAATTTCAAATGACAAGGGGAGGTGCATGTATTTCAAATTAAGCTTTGTTATGAATGAGAAGAATTTGACTCAAATCCAAATTCAAAATTTTTAAGTTTCCCAAACATGGAATTTGAGCCAAATCCATGTTCCCAAACATACCATTATATATTTTTTTTCTGGCTATTAAATGCTTTAATAGTAGACTTTTTAGGCACGCAAGTTTTCATGCCCGTATTATCGGGTTGAAGTATCTTATGATATACATATTCAATAAATTATTTTGCCTTCAGCGTCTTTTGCCTAAACTACTCAAGTGATAGGTCATTCCTATTGATAGGAGTTTGTAGACACAAGTTTTTCATGTTTATAAATTCTCGTTGAAGTACCTTACAGTATACCATTCTACTACATATTTGGACTGTTGGGCCTGATATATGCCAAGACTCAAGTGATAGGTTAATCTATTTAATTTGGTGATGCCAAGTGTATCAGTGTATGGTTTCTTGTTCTTTTTCTTTTTTGTTATCTACATTTTTGAAGCCTTAACCTGTTTTTTTTACCAGAGCTTTTTGCAACCCCTCTGATGTTGAAGCTTTCACAGAAGAGAAGAAAGAATCTCTCGTCGGAAAACGTCATGGGAAAGGTGCAGATTTTGCTCGTGCTCTGCGGGAGATAATTGACTGCTATGAGAAGTTGAAAAAGGAGTCAACTAGAAGTGATCTGATGTATGAAATGCCCACAGAAACACACAGTTGTCAAACAATGAAACAGGTCGTTGGAGATTCAAGTGATCGAAACTGTTCAACTAAAATTGGTACGACTGGAGCTGTAGAGGAAATATCATTTGATGAACAAATGCCATCAAAAGAGCCTAATGGTATGGTGGAAGGTATGCATTTTAGTAACACTCCTTCAAGAAGGAAACTCAACTCTCTGAGACCACGTATTTGTACCACACAAAAAAGATCATCTAGGAGTTCTTTGAGAAATGACACTTTGAGGAGGAGTCAAAGGACTAGGAAGTTATTAGATGATGCTAACATGGATGGGGTAGGTTCTCCTACATCCTTTTCAAATGATAGTTTTGAAGAGATAGATTCTGAAATTGTTACAGCAGATTCTGATTCCTCAAGCTTCAATGAAGGCAGCAGTGTAGAATCTGGTTGCAAACTTGAACCTAGGTCCCTGGAGCATTGTGAAGGGGAGGTAGAGTTTGACCACAAGCTTGATTTCCATGGTAATGCTGTAATACTTAAGAAGAAGAGGAAACCAAATAGAAAGAGATTTCCTAATGTTTCAACTGCTGCTACTGCAGATCCTTTTAAAGAAACAATTTCTGAAACACAGATGGTTTTATCTGGACATAAAGTGTTGAATAATGTTGAGAAGCCAACTGAAAGTTTTGTAAAAAGTATCAAGGAAGATGGTGATGAGCACCTGCCACTTTTCAAAAGAGCCAGAGTTCGCATGAGTAGGGCATCACCTGTGAAGGAACTTGATGTTTCTGTGCAGGTAGAGGATAAAAGGACAGAAGTGTGTAATGCCCCTAGAGAGCAGTGTACTCTGTCATTCCATGAAGGCGATAGTTCTATTGCTCAAAATTTACCCACATCAAATACAAGCCCTGTCAAAGTGGAACAATTTTGCAATAAAAAATTTGGTGGTTCAGTTGCTGGTGAGTCTGCTTTGCCTCCGTCTAAACGTCTTCACCGTGCTTTGCAGGCCATGTCGGCTAACACTTCTGAAGACAATCAAAGAAATTTCGGGGGCCTATCAAAAATTAATAATTCAATTGGTGGATGCTCTTCTGTGGGCTATTGCAGTGGGTCATTAGATAGTTGCAATGTAGATAATGAATCTGGAAAGGAGAGAGTGGAGAAACTTCTGATAAATGCTTCAAAGGATGATTCCACTCAGCTTACGACAGGAACTGCAGTGCCAGCAGACATCCTTGAAATCAAGCCAGCTAATGTTGGGGAGATACAAGCCAAGGTGGAATCGCGTAATGGAGACTTGGTGAAGATCTCAATAAACCACAGTGATATGCCATCAACTCCAATTGGATGTGTCAATGACAACCATAAATTCGACGGTTCTGATTTCTCAAAGCCTTCTGGCGAGTCCACTTGTGAAACTCACCGGTTGTGCTCAGATTCTTTTGAAAGTAATAAAATTGCCACAAGTTCGTCCAAAATAAACGACATCCCTCATATGCTTGCATTGGAGGTTAAATGTGGTGAAACTAACAGTGTGAGTCAACATTCATTGGATGAGACTAAACGAGACAATGAAATGTAAGTTATGTTGCTTATCATTTCATCAAAATGGTAGTGTACACTTTCTGAATTCTTGCTGACCATTTTTATCTTGTACACCCCCCCTTATTTGATTGGCACTGTTTGTTTTAATTTTCCATCACAGAAAATCCGTATTTTGACTTTTTTGTCCCTGATAACAAGATTTTCATGTTCTTTTCAGATCCAAGGCCGAAGAGGGCATCAGAATGATACTGAAGGATGCAAGTGCTATATCCCCACCTGAAAATATAATGAGTTCTTTACAGCAAGAGATGCATCTGTCTTGTTCAAGTTCTATTTCTGACGATCAATTGGGTGAAAAACCTGTATCAATTACCTTATCATCGTCATCTCTTACCGAGGGGTTGGATTCAAGTGCACGAGCATCTCCTCCGAATACTTCAGTATGCAATACGTCTAAATCAGATGGTTTTGTCCTTGATAAACCAAAGGTTGCAGACAAAGTGAGCAGCAAAAGAGAAGCTAGTGCTGCTCTAGCCTATTTTGAATCCATTTTAGGAGCACTGACTCGGACTAAGGAAAGCATTGGTCGCGCAACACGTGTTGCTATAGACTGTGCTAAATTTGGTGTTGCCACTAAGGTGGGGTTATATGCTAATATCTTGAAAGTCTTTTCTGTCTCCACCTTAAATTTGACATCTTTTCTTCTTTCATTTTCTTTTTCCAATGCAGGTAGTTGAAATTCTTTCCTCTGTTTTGGAATGTGAGTCCAGTTTACATAGAAGAGTGGATTTATTTTTTCTAGTGGATTCTATTGTTCAGAGTTCAAGAAGCTTGAAAGGTATGGTCACTGGCTTCTGATTTTATAGGTGCTCTTTAATATGAGTGTACTTGTGTTATGTTAATGCTGTATTTCTATGTACTCTATGTTTTTTCATAAAGATAGCTAATTTTTGGAATCAACGTTGTAAATTGCATGCACCCATCCAACACACTTAGTATTAAGGTTGTTAAAGAGTATCCCACATCGGAACTTGAAGAGAAAATAAACCGGTATATAAGCCCTTGAGTTGAACTAACTAATCGATTGGATTCAATCTTTTAATACGGTTCAACCCAAGTGTCTTATTGCCCAACCCAGTTGTCCATACTCCATCCTAAATTCTATCATGGTATCAGAGCAAGTTTTGGCCCACCTCGTTTGTTAAGGTGTCCGTCTAGACGTTCATTCCTAGCGGCCCGTTTGTCTTTAGCCCAGTTGTCCGTATGGAGTATGTACCCAACGGCCTGTGGCCCATTTAACACGATTGCTCGTTTGGAAGTCCATACCCAGCGGCTCGTGGTCCTTTAGGTGTTGGCGCTCAAAAAAAAGTCAAGGGAATGGGAGTTTATTTGCAAGTGATCAACCGGTTAGATTCAAAATGGCCCGGTTGTCCACTTGAGGGGGAGTGTTAAAGAGTATCCCACATCGGAACTTGAAGAGAAAATAAACCGGTATATAAGCCCTTGAGTTGAACTAACTAATCGATTGGATTCAATCTTTTAATACGGTTCAACCCAAGTGTCTTATTGCCCAACCCAGTTGTCCATACTCCATCCTAAATTCTATCAAAGGTGAAGGTATCATCTCTTCCAATGGTATACGTTTTCAAATTTTATAAAATTTCAGGTGATATTGGTGCTATATATCCTTTAGCTATTCAAACAGTTCTGCCACGTATGTTAGCAGCAGCAGCTCCTCCTGGAAGTTGTTCCCTAGAAAACCAGAGGCAGTGCTTAAAAGTAAGATTTTTGGGGTTCTTTACCTTTTCATTCTTTTGTCACTTTTCTAAAGTGAATAGGACGTAGGGCTTATGTTTTGCTTTCTTGTTTTTAAAAAAACAGGTGTTGAAGGTTTGGCAGGAAAGAAGGTTACTTCCTGAATCAGTCATTCGCCCTCACATCACAGAGCTGGAGTCGTTATCTAGTTTTTCTTCTGGTGGTGTAGTCTCTCGGCGCTCTTTAAGAACAGAGCGGACTTCTGACGATCCACTTAGAGAAATGGATGGCATGATGGTTAATGAATATGGAAGGTATGATTCTTATAACCCTTGCTAAATATGTTGATTCATGTGGTGTCATTTTGTGAAGTGATTTACGTGAATGGTGTAAATTCAATTGTATTTGTTTGTTTTTATTTTTTTAATAAATTCTAGTACAGTTGATAATCCATGTTGAAAAGAAGTAATGCTCCAGTGACCAAGCATGTTGGTAGTAATATCTTCTTCTTTAAGGAGTTTGATGTTTTCTAATGAACACATTAAAGACATCAATTCTAATGACTAATAGCAGTATTGAGCATATGATCCTTTATTCATAGATGTAGTTTGAACCAATGAATGGTTTATTCCTAATACACTTACATGCAGTCACGCACACACACATAATGGACGTGATCTGTACTATAAAGCAACTTAATAGTAGACAACTTTCGTTTGTTGTTTACATATATATGCCATTTGCAATTTTTATTTATTTACTCTTATACTCCATACTATTTAATATTACTATAATCTTTATTACTCTGTAATTAATTATTTTTTATTTTCCTAAAATGCTTCACTATTTCTTTGTTGTTTTGTATTCAAATATGCCGGTTTATGTTCCAAATGGAATTGAATAATATATATATGTTTTAATCTGATTTTGGATGCCTCAATTGAAATTTACCTTTCTCCAGCAACTCAAGTATTCAGCTCCCTGGCTTTTCTATGCCTCCCATGCTAAAGGCTGCAGTTGACTCTGATGGAGAGGGTTTTGAGGCTGTTACTCCTGAACACACTGCCACAGAATCTGAAGGACAGGAATATGTTGTCCAAAGCATTGAGAAGCATCGATGTATATTGGAAGCAGTTGAAGGTGAACTTGAAATGGAGGATGTGGCTCCTCCTAATGAAGATGAAATTCCTGCCATTAGTAATGGTCCTAGAATGGACACAGAACAGGTTTCAGATTACCCAGTCATAAATCATGTACAAACTCAACCACCATTCCCAAAGGATTTACCTGTAACTACACCTACTATATTGTTGTCCCCACAGCCACCCCCTCCGTCTTTGCCACCACCGCCCCTTCCATCTCTGTCACCACCACCCCTTCCGCCTCTGCCACCACCTCTGCCTCCGTCTTTACCACCACCTCCCTCCCAGCCTCCACCTCCTCCTCCACCCCTTCCACCGGCACCTGCTAGTTTTGTTTCTCCTGTTGCATCTGACTCGATATCTAAAGGCGTGCATTCAAAGTTCTCTTCAAGTTCANCTCCGTCTTTACCACCACCTCCCTCCCAGCCTCCACCTCCTCCTCCACCCCTTCCACCAGAACCTGCTAGTTTTGTTTCTCCTGTTGCATCTGACTCGATATCTAAAGGCGTGCATTCAAAGTTCTCTTCAAGTTCAGAGGTGCTCCTTTTTTTATTGCTGTGGGTTTGGAATAGTTTTTAATGTCCAACATCAAATGTAATCATGTCTCAAACCTTATCATTATCCCAAATTCCCAATAAAACACACTATTTCAAAAAAAGATGTCCATTTTTGGTGGATTTGAAACAATATTTCCACACAAAAGTCTTCCAAATAAGTTATATGTAGTTGAACTGAAAATTTTTAAAATCTTTCAGTAGGATTTAGAATTTATAAGAGTTTTGCACTAACTTGTACCTTGCCATTTTTTAAAAGTTTGTACCTACTACCTGGATGAAACAAGACTTTTTTTTTGGGGTGGAGGTAGTAATTTTATTTTCTATTGGATATTAGTTTGTACCTTATATTTGTTCCGTGCAATGGAGTGCAGATCACGAAAGACATTTTAGAAGAATCTGCTCTGCAAAAACCTGTCAAAGCAAGATCTGAACCAAGAATTTCAGATGCAGATCAACATCAAGCCGCTGACAGGAGAGGAATCCATCCATTCAGTAGTGAATCTGCTCGTCATCAATCTGTTTGGACAGCCAATAACTTGCCACCGGCTGATGGAACCTTTAAAAAGAACTCCCGATTGCGTCCGCCACATCCTGCCCCGTCAAACCAATTCTCCTATATTCAGACTGATCAGCAAGCTCAAGCAACAAGGAATGCTCACCATTCTTATCCAAACAGATTTCATCATGCGCATAATAACATTGATCATGTTGATCTCTACAGAGGTCGTGATGCTGGAGAGTACTGGAGGAGCTCAAATCTGCATTCTGGTAAGATTTTGTTACCAAGAGTCCACTTGGTAAGGCTTTAAGTGACTGAAGTCGAATATGCTGAAGTTGCAGAAGCTATGACCAAAATGGCAAATTTCCTGAACTATCTAAAAGTTGTTTTACATTATATATTCATATTTCAAGAAAAAAACAAATAAAGTAAAGAAAAATAGCTAATTATTAAGGTAAATGTACCAATGTGAGCCAAAAACTAACACCTATATTTTTATCATCATTATAATGATGATGATGATCATCACCAGAAGGTTCTTTTGACACTGGTGTTATTGTCACACCAGTGACACGAGGGTCCTTCGGTGCTCCGTTTGGCCTGAGACCGGGTCCCTTCTCCTCCATGAGCGACCCCCACTTTCCTCTCTAAGGGGGCGAGAGAACCCCTTGACCCATTCCCCCGTTTTCAGATCCAACAAAGCACCATAGGGCTCTCAAATGGCACTGTGCCACATTATTATTATTTTGTTGTTGTTATTGTTGTTATTATTATTATTATTATTGTAATAATAAAAATTATTATTATTATTATTATTATCATCATCATCATCATCAGTCCATTCGGCTAATAGTTAAGTGTTTGGTGAAAGAACTATGGTAGGACAGCCAGACCACAAGTAAATGGGCTTCACATACAGAGTGTTTTATTTCATGTCTTTTTATTATTACAAGATGCGATTTAGTGTTTGTTACTCTTTCAGGCACATGCTACGAGGACTGTGACAGAGTCCCTTACGACGCTGGTCCGTATACTTCACCGCGCCAAAGGGGATATCGTGATCACAGATGGGCTCACCACCCGTCGCGGCCCATGAACTATAGAGAATTCCTACCCCATAGAATACACTCGGAAGGCCCATTCCCAATAACAAATAGAGGTATTCCTTCTACCCACATAAAAAATCCATGGGATATGGAGTGGTAGTGAATTTTCTTGAGACCGTCCATGTTTTTCAGGTTCCAAGTATTGGAGACCAAGATAGAGTGGCAGAACCCCTAGACCTCTACTGTTTATGGTATTCACCCCTTCCTATTGCATTACTAACTACTCTCTCTGTCCCAAAAAAAGACGGCTCATTTCTTTTTTTTTCGTAACGTCCCAAAAAAAGACCAATCTTTCCATTTTTGGCAACTTTTGTGTAGCCCAACATCTTTATCTTTCCTCTGTATCACTTTCGACCACACAATTTTCACTTTTCTTAAACTTTGTGCCAAACCCAATTACAAGTCTTTTTTTTGGGACGGAGTGAGTATGTAGTAAACACCCTTGAGTATAAAAATAACGGCGTATCACGGCCCTGCTTGATGATTGCATAATTGAAATCTGGAATTTCCTTGTGTTATGCAGCCTCTGATAAAAATGTGGGGTATGAAATCTCTGTCAGTTATTCCCAGTTTGCCCTTTGTCTGTACATACACCATTCCATCAGCAATATATAAAAATGTGATGTAGACTAGAACAAGTGAGCCAAACCCTTCATCATGTCAAAGGCATCAAGTTTCTTCCATAGAGTTGTAACATAATCTTTAGGCAGCGGACTTGTTTTTGTAAATGCTGTACCCTTTTTTTCTTTGTTATTTTTCAATACGGAGTATTCCATAAGGTTATGCACATTTTTTAGTGTGCTAGAATTTTTATCTTATACTTTCAGTTCTTAGGGTTGTTGTTTTTTTCCCTGTCCTGTAACTGTTCTCGTGTATTCTCGCATTTAATGTCAAAAGATTATTTAATAATCCATGAAGTTTATTCCCTCTGCCCCTCCTAGTGTCTTTACATTTACCCATATTTGAAGGGTCTGTGTTTGGCAATTAACGTATACCTCATGCAAAAATGAACGATTTATTTGGTAACAAAGTGGCCACTGTGTTACGATATTTGACTGAAATAATTTTTAAATAATTTTATATGAAAAATGGTATAGAATTAAAAAAATAAAAATTACTCCATCCGTCCCAAATTATAATGCATGTTCATTATTCACAGGGTCAAACTCCTAGTATTATAAAATAAAGTATTATTGTCACTACTAGCAATCTGATAAAATAAAGTATTATTGTCACTACTAGTTTTGTACTCCCTCCGTCCCAATTTAAATCGCCTGTTTTGATTTTTAGGCATATTTAAGGAAAATAAAAAATAGAGTTGATTTTTCGAAATTGACATTACTTTTTAGAAGGGGTGATGATAAATGAGAAGATAAGGTGAAGAAAAATGACTTATTTTAGGGGTAGTTTAGGTATTTTATTTTTAAAAGTTTACTAAAACAACTAACAGGCAACTTATTTTGGGACGGAGAAAAAAGGCAAACAGGTAATTTAAAATAGGACGGAGGGAGTAGATCTTTTGATGTAGTATTTTACTCCCTCCGTCCTAAAATTAATTTCCCAGTTTGACTTTGGCAGTCAAACTTTTTAAACTTTGACCATATATTACGGAAAAAATACATTGAGTTTTCATATAAATTTATTAGCAATAGATTCATTTTGAAATATAGTTTTGAAATATATAATTTTTATACAATATATTTATATAAAAATTGAGATATTAATGGTCAAAGTATCGCATTGGAGACCGTGAAAAAGCAAACAAGAAGTTAATTTTAGGACGGAGGGAGTAATATGTAATTTTTATTTTTTAACTTTATGCCATTAATCATATAAAATGATTTGAAAATAACTTCAGTCAAACATCGTAAACCGAAACAGGCGTTATAAAATGGGACGGAGGGAGTATATATTTAAAAAGTACATAAAGAGATTTACAAAATTAGTGGTGATTTTATTATTTTATTTTATTAAATGACTAATGATGTTACCACAATTTAAGCCCTTCAATTGTACTAAAAGAAAAACCGGAGTATTTTATTTTTCATCCTCTTAGTGTAATTTATTCTTTCATTTTCTTTTTTTGACTTATCTTCTCCAACCAAAAAAGAAAAAATATTTTTGATTTCATTTTTTTCTTTTCCCTTTAGAATTCTCTTCAACCAAATATTGTGTAAAACCATTTAGGGATTTTGGATAGCTTCTTAATGATATGAATTTTGAAAAATATAAACTTTAATGTTGTCATTAGACAATTCTTTTAAAATGTTAAAAGTAAAAGATTATGTTAGGGGTTTCTCACCTTTTGTACATCAAGTGTAACAAGTTTGCCACACTTGATGCATACAAGCATCAACTATTTTTGTTTGTGACAAGATTGGTGTACAAAGCTGGATATTTTAAATTCTTGGTGGGGCGTGGCCAACACATGACTTTATACAATATATCTTTTTTCTTCTACATAAAATCAAACCATAAATTTTACTCTGTATTTTTTTGAAAGGAAAATCAAGTGTGAATTTAATTAGAAATAAACAGGATATTTTATTGGACTGAACGGAGCCACGGAGGCCATATTCATATTGCACTGGTATATAAATAGGAGAGACGCGCCTCGGCGGTTTGTTAGTGCTCCTCCGCCATCTATCTCCCATCGCCGCCGTTAAGGTCAACTTCGATTTTTTGCTTAATTATAAAAATAAGATGGGCGGTTCCTTGGCCGTTCCAGAAAAGTCGATTCACGAGTTCACTGTCAAGGTCCTTCTTCTTCATCTTCATCATCATCTTCTTCTCCCTCTTCTGTTGGAATTTGGAATCCCAATCCCTTTCTTTCTGTTTTTGCTGGTACACAGGATTTCAAAGGTAAAGACGTGAACCTCAGTGATTACAAGGGGAAAGTGCTTCTCGTCGTTAATGTTGCCTCCAAATGGTTCTCTCTCTCTCTCTCTCCCGGTCTTTTATTGAGCAAAATTACTTGTTTATTTACTATGGTGATGATGATTTTTGTATTTATGTGCTTTACCAGTGGGTTCACAGGGTCTAATTACACCCAGTTGACTGATTTGTACAACAAATACAAGGATAAAGGTGATCTGATTTTGATCTCCTCAGATGCCCTCAATTTTGATTCCTTTTCATTTCTTTCATATTGCTGTTCGGATGCACTATGTACTACACTGTTTGAACCTTAATCAGGAACATGAGCAGCTAAAACTTTGTTGTCTTCGCATTTGTGACTTGATCCAGATTTTGAAATATTAGCATTTCCTTGCAATCAATTTTTAAACCAAGAGCCTGGGACAAGCGAGGAAGCACACGAGTTCGCTTGCACTCGATTCAAAGCTGAATATCCCGTGTTCGATAAAGTAAGAGGACCATGGTATCCCTTTATTCTGTCCATCTACAATTCACAATTAATGTCTTGTGACTCTTGTTTGCCTTTCATCCTAAATCACATAAACTATTTAATATAAATTGATCTTATTTTAGCTTCTATTTGGCTAGATGGAGTATATATAACTGGGAAATATTTTCCTTTCAGACTAATGACTATTATAGTGTTAAATCAGATATTACTAGGAAGACTTGTAAAACTCCTACCGATTCAATGTACAATTTTAATGTATAAATTGATTCCTACAGATTCTAGTTAAAGCTTTGACAGGAAGAGATGAGAAGTCTTATATTCTTCTTATTCTGTGTGATAGATTTTCTATGTAGTAATGCAATCAGGACATCTTTTACTCTTTCCGTCCATAGTTAAAGAAAAATAATATTGTTGAAAAGTAAAAAGTGAGTGGTTGAAATTTGTTTAGAAGGAAAAAAAGAGTTGTGAGACAAATATTGTTTGCTTTATTATGAAAGTAAATAAGTGTGAAGATTATTTTGGGAGGGAGGGAGTAATAGAATAATCTTCCAGTTATGCCTAAATTGTTTGTGTTTATGCATTGGAGTTGGTGATTCTAGTGAAAGATATTACTTTTTACAGAGATGAATATCAGTAGTCTCTTGGTAATTCTCTTGATTTGTGATCATTTGTGGGTTTTATCAGTTTTGAATGCCTAATTATTGCAGGGAAAGAGATTTCCTTCGATGGGAATGATCAAAAGAGTAGAATTTTCATTTAGCCTCCACGGCTGTGATTTTCTGCTTGTACATTTTTGTTTTGTTATGTTTTTAGTATGGGGAAACTCAAAAACAAAAACTACAAAGAATTAACCTGCTCTAGGTCATGCGATGATACCCATAGCTTCAGCTAATTCTTTAAAAAACACTCAGCACATCATTTACTTCTTTAGCATTAAGACATTCTATGTCGAAATCCATTAGAGGGCCACACAAAAGAGGGGTCGTAAAGTTAGAAATTATGGCAATTCTATAGAAAAATGAATATCATTGAGAACAATGCGTTTCCGAGGTAAAACAGGGCATATTGACAGTCATTTTAATTTAGCCCGTTATTTACCCAAAGCTACAACATTGTCAACAATGACTCTTTTTGCTCTGTTGGTTATGATGAATTAACAGCTATAGTTTAACTTGTGGCCAATAGCGCAAGGCATGTGGTAGTTGACAATAGCTAAAGAAATTGTGTGTATGATATTATTGATATGTAGTACGGCCTCTTGGCATTTCACAATGATCAGTGCTAAGCTTCATGGTGAATTCTTTTTTGATCAGGTGAAAGTTAATGGTTCAGAGGCATCACCAGTATATAAGTTCCTTAAAGCGAATGCAGGTGGCTTTTTAGGTTCGGGCATCAAGTGGAATTTCACCAAGTTTTTAGTTGACAAAGAAGGGAAAGTTATTGGACGTTATAGCCCCACTACTACACCTTTAAAACTTGAGGTAATCTCCCCATGCTTCTTTTACACTCTTCATTATAAAATCCTCTATGGAGGTGTTTGGTTCATGGAACTTTAAGATTACCTTAGGTAATAGTGTAATAGCAACACGGTTGCCTCCTGGAAGTCTTGCGGCAATGTAGATTAAATTTAGTATTTTGGTTCACCGAATGTGGTATTACTTGACCCAAGTTTTGCACTTGGAGGGATGTTGATGATATAATCCCACATGAAGAGAGTGGGTATTACTTATGTTGTCTAGTTGTTAGGGACAAAGTTGGAATACAATATAGGCAATTTGACAATTGCCAAGTAACTCAAGGCCCCCCTACATCACCTCATTTTCATACATGATAGCCATTAGATTACCCACGAGTGATCTGGAAACCTGAACCAAACAAGGTAATCTCAGATTACCAAGGTCATGTAAGATTACCTGAACCAAACACATCCTAAAGGGTTTTGGAGTCTAACATCAATTTTTATTGCATTTCCATATTGTTTCCTGATGAAACATGGTAGTAGGTACTTGTTATCTGAACAATCGTTAAACTTGCTGCTGGCATTCTTTTTTTTTTCTTTCCAGAAAGACATCCGACAAGCATTAGAATTGCAGTGAGAGGTGCTTTATCTACACAAACGATCCCTAAACGCTGAAATCAGAAATCATCAAAGCATTATCATAATTCTTATGGGTATGAAGAATGAAGGGAGGTCAAGTATACTTAACCAAATGTTTATATGGCATGCTTTATTTTCTTATTTCAGATGAACCTAATGAATAATCTGCTGTTTGAGATCCATTCACTTCATTGTTGATTACTCCAGAATGGAAGAATTTACCATTTCATTTTATGTAAAAGAGCATAAACACGCATGCTTTCCCGTGGTGTGATAACTGTTTCTGCTCCCCCCCACCCCATCCCGCCGTATTTGTCATTATTTTTATACGGAGTACTAATTTTATGAATAAATTGATTTAAAAAGAAATTCCGCACATAAAATAGTTATGGAATCACTACAAAAACCTTTTTTATCAACAAAAATCTTAACTTAGAACGGATGGAGTATAAATAAAAATTCCTAAATATGTTTCGGGCTCCGCAATTTGAAGTATAATATTCTCTTTGTCCCAAATCAGATAATAATTTTTTGTATTACGAAGTAAAATATTACTGGAGTACATGTTTTTAAAATTATTTTATTTTAAAATTGTATAATACTCCCTTCGACTTAAAATATCTTTTTCGTTTCTCTTTACAAGGTTTGACAAATTTTAATTTTAATTTAGTTTAAAGAGAACTTTCTAGATAGATACGGAGTATGAAAATATTTAAATAGGACTTACTCTGTATAAATATTTTAAGATTAAAACTCGAGTTCACACTTTCATTGTTACATTGTTACACTTACCATATTCTTACATTGTAACAACTACACTATCATCGTCATATTGTCATCGGTCGCCTCCTGCCACAAGAGTACCATTGCGGATCACCGGTGTTTGACTAATCACATCGATATATAACATTGTCATCACTTTTTTATCATGCTGCCAACTCTTATTTTTATATGACACTGACATTATTCTCATATTTTCATTTTAAAAGACTTATAACTTCTACTCCGTATTTTTGTAATATCATACTTTTTTACTTCTATCATAAAGATTTCTTTTAATTGATTATAGATGTAAAATTTAAAAATAAAATTTATACATTTATAAACTACGTCTAAAGTTCTAATGGATATCATGTTTACAAAATGGACCGAAAAAGCCCAAGAATGTTTCCATGAACACAACAGAGCTGAATGCAAGATCAGAATCACAAGAATGGGTTGAGCCTGAGGACTGAACGGAGTAATGGGCTAGGCCCTACTCGTCGAGGCAGATTGATCACGAGATATAAGGCAAGCACGATCCCCTTGATTGTGGGATTTGGAAGTGATTAATAATTGACTCCTCTATTATAACTCAAGTTGAAAGAAGTTAATATAAGTATACGAGAGTCATACACTTGATCTATATTGTTCTTATATAAATGCAAACTCTTCCCGCCACCATTGTTATTGGGCTAAATCCCATCAAGTTCTACAAATAAGAGGTGACAAGATTATATTATTTTATTAAATATTTTACAAATTGGTTAAAGTTTGATTGCATGAATAGTAACTGAAAAGAATGTTTTAAAACAAAAGATATATATTACTCCCTCCGTCCCAAATTATAATGCATGTTCACTATTCACAGGGTCAAACTTCATTTACTTTCTTTCCCTATTTTAGTTAGCAATTTGATAAAATAAAATATTGTTGTCACTACTAGTTTTGTAGATCTTTTGATGTAGTATTTTGTTATGTAATTTTTATTTTTTAACTCTATATCATTTGTCATATAAAATGATTTGAAAATAACTTCAGTTAAACATCGTAAACCGAAACAGTCGTTATAAAATGGGACGGAGGGAGTAAAAGATTACGTTAAAAAAATTACGGAGTATAAAATAAAAGATATGAATATTTTATTTTATCAAATAATTAAAAAAACATACAAAAAAATTTGACTAAACAATTGGTGATTAATTTCGAAACGCAATGAATACCACAAATTTTATTTGTTTATTTAAGTGTAAAGCATGTACCATTTCATTTCTTTATTGAATTTAATTTACTGATCGGAATTTAATATTAAACGGCGGACGTGAAGTTGAAGTTGGCGCAAGTGGTCCGGCGTCCTAACAGTGTGGAGCTGAAACCCAATCTTGACCTGGCCAAGTCAAACTCCATTAGATTGTCTTCCATTTGGTACCCGCCGATGACGATCGATGACCTAGGGTTCCGCCCTCCGTCAACCACCGCCAGGCACAGCAAGTTCTTCCCGGAATCCCGCAGGTCCACCATCGAATTCGACCCCGTGATCGTCCACGTCGCCCCCTGCCCTTCCAGATCCAGAGTGATCCACGGCACCGATGCGCCGACCCGCGTGCTCAGGACGTTCTCTGCCCCGAAGCACACCTCGAAGGGCGCCACCGCCGCCGCCGATCTCGTGATGTTCCTCGCGGCGGCCTCCTTCACGAACGCCTCCGTCACCGCTTTGAAGATCGATGTCTCCATCACCGTGTACGGATCTACGGTGCTGATCTTCGTTCCTCCGTTTCCCTGGGCGTCGATTGTCAGCAGCGAGTTATTGAGTTTCACGTCCTTTTCGCCGACTCGGATCGACTTGACGCCGATGAAGTACTCCGCCGACGGCTGGCCTGGAGATGAGGCGCCGGCGGTGCTCACTGGGTTTATCAGCAGCGGGGTGTACGTCAGGAGCTCGGACGCATGGACATTGGGCAGGAAATTGTAGGGGCCGTCGCCGAAGAAGACAACGCCGGTTGATGACGTCAGGCAAATGGCGAATTTCCGGTTGAAGCTGAAAACAGAGGAGAATTGAGAGGGGAGGGCGACTCGGGTCCTGCCCAGACCGGCAATTCCGACCGCTCCCTTAGCCAGCCCCTGCAGCAGAAAACTGGGAGCGCAAGAGAAGACGAAGCCAGAGGCGGCCGCCGGCTTTCCGAGACTCGACCCGTCAGTCGAACTGACCGAAACAACGTCCTGAGCCAACTCGCCGCCGGTGGACGTGTGGGTGACAGGATTATCCGGCGAGACCCCGCAGGTGTTATTGTTACATCCGGGGCGGGGAGCGGAGAAGCAATCCCCGCAGCCATTGGACCCGGCCAGAGAGCAGGGCGCGGACCGGCACAGGACGGGGCGGTAAGTGGTGGAGACGTAGTTGGCGTGGCAGTCCACCCACAAGAACTCGCCGCCGAGATGCAGGACGAGGTCGACGGGGACAAGCGGTGACCTTTGGCTGATTCGGGTGAGATATTGGTGGGTGGATGCGTCTTTGGTGACAGGGGCTACAAGAGCCTTGGGGCGAAAGGAGGCGGCGGAAGAAGAAGAAGAAAGGAAGAGGATGAAAAAGGAGAAACAGAGGAGGTCGACAATGGAGGTGCGTGGAGCCGCCATTGGAGATGATGAGTGAGCTTGAATTGGTGGGTGTAAGCAGAGGAGATGGGTGATTCCAACTATATATAGGCATGGATTGAAGTTGTAACGCGGAGAATCGGGTGCCGGCGGCTGGGAATTTTCAAAGATGATGGCCGGAATTGGATAGCTGTCTCTTGTCAGCGGTTCCTTAAATCAAGGGGCCATGCTACACTTACCCCACAAAACACTTACACCACAACTTGTACCCCATTTATTTGTATACACAAACATTTTGATGGTTTACACCAACACAAGTATTGGTGCGTTAACAAAAATTTACACGGACACAAACTGTTCGTGTATTAACAAACCAACACAAAGTGTTGGTGCAAACCTGCGGGGTACAAAGTGGGGTACCAAAACATGGGGTACAAGTAACTTTATCCTAAATCAAATGTCAACCATTAAGTGATGTCCAAATGATTTTTTTTTCAAAAAATATTGATAACAACCATGCTACGTACTCATCAAGTTGTACATTTACCAATAGAAATATTTGATGATTTATACTCATATAAAATGTCAACTATCAAAGAACGAGTAATAAGTAAAGAAATATTTCCTTCGTCTCTAAATATATTATAATTTTTTTCTCTCTCTTCTCGATAACTTTTGGGGACGTAATTTTTAATATATAATTAAGTATTTGATAAAATAAAATTGGAGATGTAGTTTTTAATATATAATTTTTATATCTTATTAATATATCAATTTGT
This sequence comes from Cuscuta campestris, assembly GCA_900332095.2. NCBI lineage: Eukaryota > Viridiplantae > Streptophyta > Magnoliopsida > Solanales > Convolvulaceae > Cuscuta > Cuscuta campestris. The sequence goes on from OOIL02000038.1 coordinate 787,417, forward strand.
AAATAAAATGATTTCAAAAAGTAAGAAATTTTACTCCGTAACCCTCAATTTGTAATCAAATTGGGGACGGAGAGAGTATTTTTAAAATCTTATTTTTATAATATTATATTCATATTAAAGCATATGATTTTGAAAAGTTCTTACATTAGCAGGTCGGTCGGGTTAGATTTGGGTTCGGTCGGGTTTGACCTATTTTTAACATGTAATTTCAAATCGGGTGTCGGGTCAAAAATATGTCGGATCAAAACCAGTTCTTACATATTAAAGCATATGATTAAAACCTTTATTCAAAACCCAGTATTTTCGAATCGGGTCTCAGGTCAAAAAAAGGTCGGATCATTTTTTTCCAAATCTACTACTTGAGTACTTGGTATAAATAAACATACTCATACAAATAAACAAAAACTATCATGCCAAAGATCTTATATACTTTTGTCAAACTTAATAACTTTTACTTCATTTCGACTCAAGTATGGAATTATTTTGATTTTGAAATGAAGTAAACTTAATACCATTCCATACTTTGTTCATACATTCTCAACCTATTAAAGTTCGTAGAGTTACGAGCCTGCACTGAAAATCAAACCTGTGATCTCTCATTCGGGAGAATCATAGCGATGCTTCATTTCGACTCACACGTTTGATTTTGAGTTGAAATCAAACTTAAATTCCATACCAATCTTTGAAATTGAGTCGGAAATAACTTTTGTCAAACTTAATAAACAACAAGCGATTTAAATTGAAACAAGAAAAAATTTATATACTTTAGAAATATTTTGTTTTACTTATTTTAAATTAGTTTGATATAAAATTAATTTTTAATCAATAATTTAAGAGTACCTTTAAAAAGTTTCAAGAGCACGATCTCTAAACCCCGCCTTACTATTCCATCCTATCATTTGTACTTCTAAATCCGCCACTGAATCTACCTTTAAAATCGTCCATCATATTATTTTAACCACGTTTTTATCCATTTTTGCTACCTATGTGTGAAAATCATATAATCATGTTGCCTCTTGTATTGTATATTGAAACTTTTTATATAATTTTTAAACGTTTAAATTTTTTTTTTTGAAGGCAGTTTAAATTTTATTTTTAATTTCATAACAATGTTCAAAAAATTAAATTAAAAATAACTTCAACCCAACAACACAAACAATAACAGACCGTACAACTTAGAACGGAAAAAGTTTTTGTATATGAAGTACACTTCAATTATTTTGTTTTACTTATTTTAAATTATTTAATATAAAATTTATTTTTTAATAAATACGGAGTAATTAAAAAGTACTTTTAACAAATTTCAAGAGCACATCCGCCAAGCCCCGGTCTTACTACTTCCTCCTTTCATTTGTATTTCTAGATTTGCCACTGTATCTACCATCAAAGTAATTCATCATAATCTTTTTATTGATTATGAAAAATGAATAATTAATTTCAGGAAAACCGAATCAAAAAACAAAGAGATTGTATCGAAGTGATTAATGCAAAAGTGGAAAAAATGGATATCCAGGAAACTTAACACAACTGTTCCCAAAAGGCACAAAAAATAGCTTAGCATCTCTCTATTGTCTGAAGGCAACTTGAGAAATATGGAGGAAATCAAATTAAGGCCCACAAAACAGATTAGGGAAATAAACTCTCCATTAATACATGATGTGTTTACAGAAACAGATTGCCCAAAAAAACTAAGTTAAGCGCCGAAAGCCACCTAGCGCCCGCGTCCTCCTCGTCCACGCCCCCTCCCCCGCCCTCTCCCCCTTCCTAGAGGCTTCCCTGAAATGACAAAAGGGGACAAAACATAAGACAAGAATAGTGTTAAAGAGTAAATTAATGAAAAACTAAGCTGTCCTTATACATACCAGCAGTAGCCTTCTTAGGCTTCACCCTGGGTGTTTCTTCAACTAGCAAAGTCTCAAGATTTATACTGTCGGGCAGTATATAATAGCGGATGTTGTTTCCCCTTAAGCTCAAATGATCCATTGTTACCGGATTCTTCCCTTTCGGTGTTAATTTTACAGTCTTCAAGTGTGTGTTCATGCTGACATCAACACCTGAATGCAACACGATTACACAACCATTACAAAATTGAGATTCTTGATGTGAAACCAGAACTCCACCATCCTCAGTTCTCACACCTTTGAACCATAACTGTTTGAGACTATTATACTCCTTTGAATGACCGGTTCACGTGAATAAAAAAAATTGATAAACTCATTTAAATGATTAGGGAAGATATAAATCTCAATCACCTTGATGAAAGACACTGCTTATTTATTGTGTTAGAGACTAATTTGCACACAACATGCTTCTTCTAGGAAGCAGAGTAAAACAACAGGAAAAGAAAACACTTTTAGAGACCAAATATGAGGGGGGTTTATTTCTGAGAAACTTCACCATTCACTCTAAGAAAACCAAAACCACTACACATTGTTCACAGACAATATTGGCAAGAACCAAGTGCTTATAATTACGATGAACTTATTACTAGACTCAATCCACACACCCTGTTATTCATTGGTAAGGATTTCATATCCAATGAAGCGCCGGATTTTCTCCCTCTCCCCATCTGCATTGAGATTGTCTGAGAGGGAGACAATCATGACCAGAGGGTAACACTCTTCAGTCTTCACATTATTAACATTGAATGTAACTATTATGTTTATATCAGCCCATTCAATACTTTCTAACCAGAATTGATACTTCTATTTCATAAGCAGAAGTACTATGAAAACACAATTTGTTGACCAATCGTGTTGCCATTTCGTGCAAGTTCAGTTTTTGGGGTTGTAGTTATCAAAACACTATGCCACATACAAAGTCTGATATCCTCCACAGAGACCTCAGGACAAATCTGAACATTACTAGAATGCTTGAAAACAGGAAACACGCCAAGAAACGAAAGATAAAGCTGTAAATAGAGGTACCGGTGATGGTTCCATTAGCGACGGTGCCGTTCTTCAGCTCGATCGAGACAGTTTCGTTGTTCAATTTCATCAAAAACCTGCGCGAAAAGAAAATTGAATCGATTTGCTATCCCGCGTAGAAAGAATAATGAATTAAATTACTTAACACTGACCTGACGAGCTTCATCTTCGAGAGCAAATGAAGAAATCGCTGCCAGGGGCTGCTTCTTATGAACTCACTCAACAAGCCTCCAATGGAGTTAGGGTTTTAGGGCGATTTCAATTTTCGTGTAGAGCGACGACTTCCCCCTTCTCCCAGTGGGAATGAATCGTTCGAGTACTTTTTTCGGGTTTTTATTTTGCCAATTCGTGGCCCACTATAGAAGGCCTAAACGGGATGTTAGGCCTATGAATATTTTGACGAACATCCGAGGCCCAATACATAAGTCCTCACTAAAGTGAAAAAATCATACTCCGTCTATCTCAATTTAAATTACTTGTTATTGTTTACAATATTTGACTAAATTTATTTTTAATTTAATCTATTTAAAAATTTACCTGAAGTTAAAAATGAATTTAAACATTTAAGAACTACATAAACTTTTTACAAAATAAAAGGTGACATGATTATATAATTTTACCAAATGGATAACGAAAATGAATAAAGATTGTAATGAAAGTTTGATCATGTGAATTATAAACAAACAATTTCAATCCTGATGCAGGGAGTAAGAACAATTGTAATGAAAATGTTATCTACATACAAATTGATGTATACAATTCTGTGAACCATATATACAAACAACAATTATCTTTGTCAACAAGCAAATATTGTTATGTGTTTGCAACAAGTTGATGTATAAGTGGTGTAGTCCAATGTGGTGCACACCTAGCATATCTCACTCCATGATTCACACAAGCATATCAAAAAGAGTTATACTAAAGTTTATAAAATGAGTATGAATATATGAGTTGAATCGTTCTGTTTCAAAGTTCACGAGTGAAATGTGATTTTTGTTACATTTTTTATAGACTCGCGAATGAATCTTTTTATTTTATTTTTTGTAAAAAACTTAATTCTTTTATGATATAAATGCACTAAAATGTATTAAATGAGCATGAACCATAGAATGATATAAGAATTTCCCTGTAAAAAATAAACCTTCAATATTTTAATATTAAATACTCCTGCTAGGACTTATAACATTAAAAAGGAAAAAAAATTAAAATATGAGTAAAATATTGAAAATACATACAAAATAGGAGTTGTATGATTTTATTCACGAAACATGAGTTAAAATGCATTTACATTATCAATTATGACCATGTATATTATTTAAAATGCACATGTACAATGTCACATTATTACAGTGCAAACTTCTATTTAGGAATAAAAATATAGAATTTTTATTTTGATACTTTATATACTCCGTATGTCTTAGTCATTTTTATGGTGGTTTCTTCACTAAGAATCTAAAATATATACCAATATTATTGTAAACATTTATTCTGTAAATCCATAATAGACTTTCAAATTGTGGAATTTTTAAACTTCAACACTTTTATTTGGAAAATAAAATAATACGAACTCTTCTTTAGATATTGTAGACTCTTTCTATTATAGTGTTTTTGTCTGAATTCAACTTTTTGAGTCAAACATGGCAAATTTTAAATTTCTATGAAACAAAAATTGTAATGTATGGAATATATTAGTATAAATATGTTTTTATCAAATTTATCTTATTAAAAACTTACATAATTTTATTTTATGATAATAATATGCAATACAAAGTATTACGAGTAGTAATTAAAGATCAAAATTTATCTAATTTAATCAAAAAAATCCAAAAAAATAACAAAAATAAACAAAAAGAATAAGACGGAAATAATTTTTAAGTTTATGAGTTTGTCTATCACTGTCACTTTCAGCATACTCCCTTCTCTCCCCCCATCTCGGGGACTCAACCTTTTTTTTCGAAATAAACGCAATTTGGCTAGCTCTTCGGTTCCATCGCCATCCTCGATCAGGGTATTTCTTTTCCCAGTCTCCATCTTCATCTCCGTGGTTTAATTAGAGCATTTATTACTCCCGATCCTGAGGTGAAGTTTGGATTTTGATTTCTTGGGTTTATTAAAAAGAGTTTCTATTTTACAATAAAGAAAGCAGTCTTAAAAAGTAAGATGTGTAGTTCAAATTTGTTTAGACTAGAATTTCCAAACCCCCATTTTCCTGACAAGGATGTACAAGCATTGTTTGGTTCGATTTGGTAATTTTCATCTTTGTCAGATTTCTACTTGCTTAGGCAAAATAATTTTTTTGAAGGGATGATAGATAAATTTCATAAAGTTTGAATCTTGTTATCAAGAACCACAAAGTAGTGATAAAGAAGAAATTGTGTGATGTTTTTTTTACCTAGAGGCTTAAAGTTTATTTATTTGTTCTGCTGGTATATTCACAAGGCTTGTGAGCTTATGTTATGATGGTTCTTCCAGTGGAATGCAGCTTGAAGCTTCCATTCTTTTGGATTTATATGCTTTGGGGAAGTTGTTCTAAGACTGAACTCAAAATTGTTTTCTGCAGGCCATGGAAAAGAACCCACAAAAAGTTTCAGATCCATCTGCAAAGAAGAAGACACCATCTAAGTATAGTAACTCTAATGTTAGAAGATCTTGCCGGCTTCAAAAGCTTGGCTCCCCGGTCAGGTCAGAACTCGCTGCTGAGAAAATTGATCTTACTGCGGAGGAGACGCCACAGGCTCAGCTTATTGACTCTGGTTACTCTGAGGAACAAGTAGGCATCACTCCACTTGTGCATGAAGTTGATAATGGTGATGACGAAAAACACGATGATGAACAAGTGAGCATGGAAGAGAAAATTGACTTCCTGTACCGGACAGCAAAAGAACCTAAGAAATCTAAGGCACATTTTTTCTTGTATTTATATTTCTCTGTTTTTTTCTATTCTATTATAAAAGTACAGTACAAATCAAACTCTTGAACAGGCATCCAAACAGCCCTTACCGAGTGGAACTACGTATGAGGATCTCAACTACAAAAGCTTGTATATCGACTCCCACATAAAGGTTTAGATTATCAACTACACAATGTTGTTTTCCCCTTCTGGTACAAGTGTAGCTCTCTCATTTTGGTTATTTTTTTTCTTTTCAGAATGAGGCCTTGGCAAAGGAAAACTCAAAGCTAGCCAAGGAATTGGATTATGCTCTTGGGAAGATTGAAGCTGTGAGTTATACCAAATCTTGTATTGTTACAATGTTAGCCAAACTTTACTAACCCAATACTCTGTGCATTGAGGAATATGTAATGACAGAGCTTCATTCACCGATGTTTTCAGTATGAGAAGATGAATGGTGTCATTGGAAAGCAAAAGGAGATGATAGTTCTTACAAATTTAGGCAAAGATGGTGATGGTGTCATAAATCTATCTCAACTAATGGCTGCTACACCAAACACAGCCCTAGAGACGCCCGGAGAGAAGTGTGGTGCTGATAATTGCGGTGGTGGTGCCTCCAAATCTAAGGGTACAAAATGTAGCAAAAGGAAGATAACTTCTTAAGATGCTGTCTGAGGATGTCGTTAATTAACTTCTTCTTTTTTTGTTTGTTATGGAAGCACAAACTTGTAGTTGCTATATTAACTCTGGTAGTATGGTATTAGTTATGGGAATAGAACTAATCAAGGCATTTGATGCCAGCAGCATTATGGGGGGTTCTTCCAAATTTTGCAATTTCCTAGAGCTAAAGGTCAGTTTTGTATGTTTATATTTTTTTGCCAGGAAAACCCCTTCAATTAGTTATTCAATGAAAATTGTTCTATTGAACCACCCTGATGAGGGTGTAGCTTCATTTCTTATACTTTTTATATGATTTTGAAACCCTGTACCTAAAACAGAAGAATACATTTCACTCTGCTGCTATTGCTGCAACACGGGAAAGCCGAATGTATCACATTGAATGTTGAAAGTGCGAGCTCTAGAGAGCGTGTTTGGGATGCATTAGCTACAAGTTTTTTTTGTAACTTTAAGTTCTTTTATAATAAGTGTTCTTTCTAAGTTCTAACAAAGTAACAAGTGCTTTTTTTCCTCATTTACTCACTAAAAAAGTTTTTTTTTTTTTACTCACAAGGTGTCTTTTAAGAATAAAAAAAACCTTACTCCGTATTTGCTAAAACTCAATATATTTTCATACTAAAGACATCTATTCTCTTAAACGAAGTTTGTCTAAGGCAATAAACACTCTTAAGAGCATTTCCTTGACAGGTTTCTTCTAAAGGCTTAAAGAAGGATTTGCTAAAAGCACTGTATAATACAAAAAAAAATCTCTGTGGTTCTTCTTCATCAAAACTCATGTTGTTTATTCTCCATAGTGGCATCAATTCCATCAGTCTTGTTTTTTTTCTTTTCAATCTTCATCGTAGCAGTCATCGAGGGTTTTCGAAATTCCTCCGAACAAATCTTGTGAAAGAGATGGCAACTGTCCTCCTCCTTCGGTTACATCATTTTGTTCATCTGGCAATGAAGTGAAATCCATGCTCATACCCATGCCTCTCAGCAAGTTCTCATAGGATGCAGAGATATCTTCTGAGGCAAACTGATGGTATTCCACTTGCTCGCGAAGGCACTGATTCTCCCTACTCAAGTTTGCATTCTCATTTGCAAGCCTTGATTTCTCAGCCAGAAGTGCCTCCAATTGCAACCTCACCTGCACATACACATATGAAAAGCATCACACATGATTTTAGTCCTCCAATAGAAGTTCTTGATTGTCCAAAAGAACCAATAGTTGGGATGAACTCAAAGAACCAAATATTATAAATAGTAATGCTGTAAAAATGGTTCAAGAAAGTTTTACCAGATCATCTTCTTCTTGAGGTGGGATCACCACTTTGGGAACTCCAATGCGGAGCTTCCTGTTTTCTTCCTCCAGGAAAGAGCAGCGTTCTTGCACAGCGCAAAGATCCGATTTTAACGACTTTAGTTCTCTAGCAAACGCAGCCGCTTTGGTCGCCATTGAAACAGCAAGCTTTATGCAGATATATACACACAAAGATTAGGCCTTTAAGCTTATTATGTGAGCTGCAAACAACAATCATATTGCAGTCTTTATCTAGAAAGTAAAAGTGAAAATGATGGAGACTGACATTTTTGGCTTTCTTCAGCTTCCCCAGTTCCTTGGCGCCCTTCAAACTTCCATCCTTAGAATCATCATCACCTTCAGTACCTTGATTTGGATCTTCTGAACATTCTTGGGATTCAAACTTTCTCTTCAATGCCCTTTTTTCTATTCCACCGTTCACATCTTCCTCTTCTGGTTTGTGATTCTCCTCACTTTTGGCCTTCTCCAAATTGCAGTGAAGTATTTCTGTCAATGTGGGCGGGTTTGCCAGATCCCTAGCTCCCTAGTAGACCAACACACAAACCAATCAGACAGGCTTTGTTTCTAAATCTCTCTCTGTTTCAAGAATTGTTTGAAATTTAGGAAAATGAAAATCAACGGCTGAGATTAGCTTACCTGAAGGGCACTCTCAAGATTGTTGGAGAGCTGAGATAGAGTGGAAGAAACAGAGTCAAACCCTCTGATGAGCAGCAAAGCATCCTCCTTCATTCTTTTCGCTCTCTCATCTGCTCCTTCAGTCTGGCACCATTTTTTTATCAGAGTATTATAAAGAAGAACATAACCGGAATCAAAATTTGAAACTAAACCCAGAGAGAGAAAAAAAAAGAAGGGAAAAGCTACAAACTTGGTCCGTGGATTTGCGGTTTTCAAGAAGAGTATCTACCCGCCTGCGGAGAGTGCTCCAGATATGCTGGTCTGGAGATGGAGAAGGACCCATAGGTATGGGTGATGAAGATGGTCCCTGCACATGGAACTAAAAGGTTAAATTTCTTGGTAATTTTTAAAAAAAAGATGAAGAAGAAGAGATTCTTGAGTCAGTGAAAAGCCATCCGAGGAATCAACCTTCATGAGAGACGGAGAAGACGATTCTACTGAGATTGCCATATTTGATTTTCTGGGCTCAGAAAGTGAAAATTAAAGAGGGAGGAGAGATAGAGAGAGAGAGCAGTAGATCTATGAGATGGAGAAGATGAACTAGAGAGTTGTCAACGGCTAGTTTAGCATTTAAATAAGTGGGTGTTTAATTAATGTCCTTTGGTCTTTGACAACTCCAACGTTCGAATAATTAACCCTGAAACTCGTTATTGCATATCTAAAACTAACCCCTCGCTCACTCACATGTTATATTAAAAGAAGTGTTTCAAAATAGAAATAAAAAGTAACACTTATCTTTAAAATTAGAGTTTTATATTTTTTTTATCTTAAAATAGATATTTGTATTACAATATTACGTGTGACATTGTATCATGGCATCTCACTGTATTATTGCTACTATTAGCATTATTGAAATTGTACTGAAGATAAAAAAACAAGAAGCTTCTAATTTGATACTTTATTCATGTTTTAGTCTTATTTTAGTCATTTTTTCTAAAGTTAACTTACTAACTACCGTATTATTAAAACAATATTTCCCTGATGTCTTTTTAATTTATAAAATACTTATAAGTTAAATATTCATTCGTGACAGTAAAGTCATTTAAATGATATAAATAAGTCATTTGAGAGTATTCATAAATTATGAAAGATATTCATATTAATATTCATGTCAAAACAGGATAACCAAAAGAAATAATTTAAAAATAAATATGTAAGACTTACTTAATTTTTTACTTATCAATTAAAAATAACTTATAAGCATTTTAACCAGCTTATAAGCTCAAAGAAGTACAATTAATTATGATTTCCTAAAACTTGTCAACTTGATTAGTCTAGTGACTTAATTAATAATTCGTGGGTGAATGGTCTATGTACTATGCCCTTGCACATTACCATTTCTATCATAGTTTTAAAAAGAGAGACCGGACACCAAACCGATCAAGGCACTAATTTACTAGTTTACTAGTTGATCCAGTGGTTCGAGTGGTGAACCAATGGTTCATATATATATATATATATATATATATATATATATATATATATATATATATATATATATCTGTGTGTGTGTGTGTGTGTGATAGTTAGCCAAAATTATAATCAATTTAATTGAGTTATGTCACTAAATTAAAAATTAAAATTTACATATTTAAAAAAATGTTAAAAATTTTATTAAAAAGAGGTGATTTTAATTTTTCAAATAAATTAACACAATATTTTAAAAAATACTCAAAAGAAATATTTGCATGAATGCATTTTGTGATAATATTAAATATATGAATGATTTATAATTTAAATCATAGCTATAGCAATATATTTTTTAAAGTTCTTAAAAAACAAAATAAAATACTTAGGAGTCTTTATTTTTTAACTATTAAATATTTAAGAACATTAACTAAAGTATAACAAAAAAACATTCTAGCTTAGATGATCTACTAAACCAGGTGTCAATGGGATTATGTCTTCAAACCCCCTCTTGGATAACAGTTTTTTAAAATAAATTCGCAAATAAAAAACTGGTTTAACTGGTCCGACCAGCTGGTTCCTACCAGTTCACACCGGTTCAATTCATATATATTACGCTATGAAAAGTATAAATGAATAAAGCAATGAAAAAGTAATTTAATGATTGGTGAAGTGTATTTGTAACACAAAAGAAGTGAACCTTTTTGAAATACAGAAAATATCAACAAGCAAGCTAAGCCATGAAAAATATGAGAAGATTCACAATTTAAATGTGGACCTTGAGACTATATAAGAATCACTTGAGTATATAATCTCTTCTACTTGTTATTTCCAAATAAAATTTTTACTTGCATAAAATGCATTAATATTTTTTACACATGATATAAGAAATAAATCTTTTAGACATAAAAATAAACAAATACCCCAAAATATAAAGAGGGTAACACCACCCTTTGTCATTTGGTAACAAAAAAGATTTTGTAAAGCAGTCTAGCGGCTTGTCAATCATTAACACTAATATTACCATTAACACTTTAAAGATTATTCTAAATTATCATTACAAATTTTATATTAAAAAACATACACTTTAACAAATTTAATATCGTTATTAATGAAATTAGATATTTTAAATTTTAAAATTAAATTCTTTTATGAAATTAAATATAGTCATTAAATAAATTAAAAATGTAAAATTACAGTAGTTATCATAGAAACAAAATATTTAATATTTAATAGAAATGAAAGTTTTGTTATAAATGAAGAAGTAAAAATACTGAATTAGGAAAAAATATTATTATATAAATGAAGAACACTATTTCATAATTGAATTTATTCAAAGATTTCAAAGCAAAATATTTATTTCATATTTTATATGTCTTAAACTCGGTGTAAAAAAGCCACATAAGTAATTAATGCACATGTCAACGTTCCAACGATAAAGTTTCATCTTTTTATATAAAGGATTTATTGAATAATTTTATTCTTAATAATTTAGTATAAAGGATTTATTTAAAATTTATTTTTTAATATTTTAATTTTTGATGAAAAGTAAAAATTTAATCTCATGTCAAGTGTTATTCAATGGATTATAGCTTATAAATCAAATGTGACATACAATGTCATATATTATGTCATATGTATACTCTATATTATGCCACATTTATATCATATATTGTGCCACATGTCAAACACTTATGTAATGGAATCTCAAATTTATATACAAATGATGGCCAAATAGCACCGGTACCCACTCTCTTTTCAAAACTTATTTCTAAAGTCCATGTGCAGCTTGGTTTCAAAATGCTGCACCCTTGCCCCTCTGATCATTTTCCGACCATTTTTCTGGCAAAGAAGGGGGGCATTGGTGCATATTTTTTAAACCATAGGGGGTATTAGTGTTGGTTTTTATTTCTCACTTATTTTTGTGTTTTCCATTTTTTCCTTTTTTTTGTTTCATTTATTAATAAAGGCTTTTTTAAAATTATCTTTATAATGTTCTTAAAATTTAAATTTATTTTTGTTTGAAGAAATTAACATACTCCCTCCGTCCCTAATTATTTGTCACACTTGTATTCCCGAGGTAAAATATCAAGTTTTTTCTATTCATTTTATTTACATATTGGTATAGAAATAAAAAATAAAAATTACATATCAAAAAACCAATGGAAACGTAGAAATAAACAAAAGTTTCCGCGACTGCTGAAAAAGCAAGTGTGGAAAATATTTTGGGACGGAGGGAGTATAATGCATATGTACGTCTCAAATTAACAATTTTTGTTTTTTCTGAACAAAATAATACAATATGTAAATAAAATGAATAGAAAAAACATTTTAAATAGATGTAATGTATGTCAGTTTTTCCTTTTTATTTTTATTTCAAACACAAAGAATTTTGAAATTTTTAAAACATTATAAAAAATTGAAAATATATTCTCAAAAGTTTCTACGAAAAGGAAAAAGAGAGAAAATATTTACAAAAAGGGAAAACACAAATAATAAATGAAAATAAGAAATGAGCATGAATGCCCTTATGGTTTAGCAATTATGCGTCAATGCCCCATCTTCGCCTGAAAAATAGCCAGAAAATGATCAGAGAAGGTGCGGATGCAACGTTTTAAACTAGGAGGACTTTAACAATAAATTTTAAAATTAGAAAAGATATTCGTGCCAATTTTCCAAACTACATGAGCACCGGAGCTCTTTAGCCTACAAACGATTTATAATAACTTGGTGAATTGGAAACTAGTACCCTATAATTTAAGTATTTAATGCACCATGGAAAGTAAACAAAGTAGCCTGTAGCCATAATCAGATTTGATTCGATTTACAAATCTAAACATAGTGGGCCACACCTTTATAATTTTGACCTTCCTATTTAGGCCGGGGGACGATAATCAAAAAAAGGAAAATGTCACATGAGCGCAAAGTAGACGATAGTTGATGAATGATGCACGATAATTATTACTCCCTCCGTCCCGAATTATTCGTCCAGTTTTGATTTTTAGAACTGTTCATCTAAGCACTTTGACTCATCAAATTCTCTCAATGTGTAAACCTAAATATAGTCATGTGTGATCTTGTTTGATTTGTCTTAACATATAGATTATTAATATATAATTTCTATAATTTTTTAATATACAAATTACAAGATAAAATGAATTAAAGAAGTGTATTGGATGGTGAGTAAAAATGAAAGTGGACAAATACTCTGGGACGGAGGTAGTAATTAAATACTCTCTCCGTCCACAAATAAACTTTACATTACGCGTTACGATGTTTGACTGAAGTTATTTTCAAATAATTTTTTATGAAAAATGGTGTAGAATTGAAAAATAAAAATTACGGAGTACATATTAAAAAACTATATCAAAAGATCTACAAAACTAGAGGTGTCATGACTATATTATTTTATCAAATGGGTGACGAAAATAGACCAACAAAGTGAATAAAGTTTGACCCTGTGAATAGTGAACGTAAAGTTTATTTGTGGACGAAGAGAGTAAATTATTCACCGTTTAATTAATAAAATATGAGTCATTAGTTAACCACGCATTCATGCATTGAGTATTAATCAAATTTTTAAATAACACTTATAAGCTTTTTTGTCCTTTTCAAACTTTTATTTCTAAAAAGAATATACATACGTACAAAAAACTTAAATTGACAGGTAGGGTCTCACTGTTCTATTTATTCAGTGATATTTTTCTTTATATTCCGATGTAGGAACTCCAACACTCATTAAGTGGCAACTAACCTGACTTAGTTAACAATTAGATAAACGAGTCTAGCATCTCAATCTTTTATAGATACTCATACAACGGACGGTGAAATCTCAATCTCTTATAGCCAACGCATTCCAAATCAAGAACAGGTAGCTCATATTGCTAAACCCACGTCCAAACAACCAGGAATAACGCACCCAAACCAGACTTATGTTTAAATTTCAGTGGGCTTAGAACAATAGATAGAATGTCAGGTAAAATTAACCACTTGCATATAAAATTAGGATCTAATTTCTAACTCAAAAATTTAAGCTGATAGGTAGGGTTTCATGTTTTTACATACTCAGTATATGATAGTTGTATTCTTATTTATATTCCGATGTGGGGATTCCAACACATACCTAGCAGCCTTAGCTAGCTTTCAACTCAACGAGACTTTGATCATCTTTTTACGTTTTAGTCTTTTAGAGCTACGCATTATTTTTTGAGGAATTTACTTAAATAACATTAAAACATAATGACTTTTCTTAAATAGTATCACATATGTTTTTTTTTCAATGTAGCACTTTTAGTCATTATTCATTAGTCATTATTCAAGTAAATATTCGCCATTCCTAGACATGATGGACATTATTAAGTGCTATTTAAGAAATAAAACAATTTAAGTGTTATTTAGAGAAATGACTTAAGTTTTAGTGCTATATAGTGCAAATATTTCTTTTTTTTTTCAGTGCCACATCATAATTTTAACTTGTGAGTTGTGAATTCCAAACCTTTTGTGCACCTAAAGATTATGCACCTAAAGATTATTAATATCTTTAATTATAAACGGATGGAAATTAAAGAAAGGAGTATAATCCTTGTAGGAATAGTATTGTACGAGACCGCCGGCAGTGCCACTAATTAATCCCCACAAATAAGGGAGATTATGAAATACTTCGTACTAATTAATCCTCAAGTGATCAAAACTCTATGAAGTGATCGAATATCACTACAATCGAAAACAGTTAAGTTCCACTTACCAAACATTATGGTAATTAAAAAAGATTCAAATAAAGATTCTTTAACACTGATTGGAGCTAGCTATGTGAGTTGAGAATGTAGGCATAATCATCAACCAACAGAAAAACATCATTATTTGGTGAAAAAACTACATAGAGTATATTCTATATCTTACTCTATAAAAAGAGAAGGTTGATGATATAAATAAACTCAAAGATAAAATTAATTAATGAGATGAAAACATATATACGTCCATCAATAATGGTAGCATCCCTTATAAAAAAGGATCAGCCGCATCCCTAAAGACCACCACAAAGTCAGTGGGACGATCACTGAAAGAAGGTAAATTAGACTTTGATTGTAGATTGGTAGTAAAGAAGGAAACATGAACCTAGTATTTGCAGAGGGTCTATTCTTAACATAGTTGCCTACCATCGCAGTTGACAAGAATCAAACTCGAGTCTTTCCTTCTTGGCACTCCTTACCTTGACAACTGCGCAACTTATCAACATTTTTGTCTCCTTTGGACATCTACTTTGAGCATCCCATTGAGAACAATACTTCGTATTTGGGAAATATTTCCACTTGTGTCACGAGTGGAAGCTTGGAAACAAGAACCTGAAATCGCGGAGAAGATAGCACCTTCATGAGTAAGTCTGCTAGACGTAGAGAGATAACTATTCGTTGTGTAACGAACAAGCTTGAGAGTACATGTGTTGAGTTTTTTATGGTGGTGGAGAGTGTTGGCAATTGGAACGAGGGGAAGGACTTTCATTTTTTCTCCTTTTGGGGCATTCTCTCCTTCTCTATCGCTTTTTATGTTCTCAAATTCTAAAAGAAACATATACGGTAATAAACACAAAAAAATCATAATATTATAACAAATTTAATTTTTTCAAAGTTTTTATATATAATGTTTAAAAAAATTGCCGTATAATATACTTCGTATACAAGAATTTAAAAAATTAATACCTTAGAAAAATGGATTTGGGTCGAACGGGTTGCTTGGTGTTCCGTGGGTTAGTGTACCTCCACCCAGTCAAGTAATTTTTTAGATCCGCCACTGGATGGAAGTGTACCTTTATGTGAGCTGATGGTTTTTTAAATGTGCAACAATAGATATTATTATTCAGATGTTCAATTTGACAAGTACATGAAGATTATTTTGTTTTATGAAAAGTATTGAAACTTTGGTTTTCTTCAAAGTAGATCAGTATATGTGCTTGAGTATGTTTAGGTGTCCCCTATAACTGGTTGTTTATAAAAATTATTGCTACATTGGTGTGAAACTGAATATGTGATAAGTTTTCTAATTTTTGCAAAGGAGCGTTCCGTTGTGGTTGATATTTTACCTATTTCTGTTGCGATTGAATATTTTTTGTGGCAAAAATAAGCACTGAAAATGTTTTTTCATTTCTCCATTGCAAACTTTTGCAACGAACAACATTGTTGCAAAGTTTTGATGCAATAAGTTGCAATGGTAATAGCGTTGCAAAACTTGGCAATGGAGTTTCTGTTACAGTTCTGTCATAGCAACAATGTGAAACAACACTTTTTGTTGCAATAGTTTGATGCAGTGCTTTGCAAGAAAAAATCCGTTGCAGAAGTGGAATTGCAATAATGATTTTTGCAACGGCTCAATTGCAATGCGATTTCCGTTGTATTAGCATCTATATATAACAGAATTATTGAAAAAATGCAACGAAAATTGGTGTTATATTTCCGTCCAACTATTGTGGTGCTAGTTCAACAATATGGAAGTCAATATCAATATGTGTGTGCAGTCATAGAAGGTTGGATCGACGTACTGCAATGTGAAGTATTGTTGCTATGGTATCGCAAATGATGTCATGTAGTTTACCAGGTGAATACAAAAGCCCTTTTAACCATTTCAACTTACATGTAACATAATTGTGGCTAGAGCTTTGTATTTGACTTTTGCAAAAGAGCAAGCCACCGTAGTTTGTTTTGCAGTTTTCTAAGACTGAGAAGAATCTCTAAGCTGAACAAACTAACAAATCAGAGATCGCTAGTCAATGAACGACCTATCCAATTATAATCATGCTCTCTCATTAGTTGGAGAGCATACATTATCAAAGGAAAGTCCACATACTTTAACCAGACGTGAATTTTAAGAAAGATAATTTTATTATTCAAGAAAAGATATTACTTCGCATAATAAAGTGAAAAGTGTGTCAAATACTATTGTACTATACTCCTCTAGTCCTAAAATTTTTTCCCTGTTTTGACTTTTTATTAGATCAAACAGTGACACTCTTTAATCATAAATCGTGATAAAAATATATTTAATTATAATAGAAATTTAATATGAAATATTTGCACTAAATAGCACTAAAACTTAGGTCATTTCCCTAAATAGCATTTAAATTGTTTTATTCCCTAAATAGCACTTGATAATATCCATAATGTTCAGTGATAACGAATATTTACTTGAATAATGACTAATGCATAATGACTAAAAGTGCTATATTGGGAAGAAAAACACATGTGTTGCTATTTAGGGAAAGTCATTATGTTTTAGTGCTATTTAAGTAAATTGCTCATTTAATATAATTGGGTTTATCTTAGGATATAGTTTTGATATATTAAATTTTTATATAATTTATGTATTTAGATTATATTTAATTTGAGGTCAATGAGTGTCACCACTTGACCATGAAAAATCAAAACAGGAAAAATTTGTAGGATCCGAGGATGTACTTACCAAAATACTCCGTAGGAAATTAATTTCCTTTTGTTTTGAGAGTAACAAAAAAATTTGTGTTGTTTTTAAATATAACTTTAAGTGAAAATAGTGAATTGGATTTATATTTATAATACAATTAATTGAAATCAAGTGAATTGAAGATAAGTGGAAAAACAATGAACCCAACCCACTCAAGATGGAAGTATATATATATATATATGTAAAATGGTAGTTGGTGGGTGGTAAAGTGTGCATGGTCATCCATGGTATATTTTTAATTATTTGTCATCATATATAGTACTCGTGTCAATGAATTTATGTGCATATAAATATGATGATTTGGCCCGGCCCTCACATGCCAAACAAAAAACATATATACAAGAGGGAGAAGGAATAATAATAACTAGTAGTGTTTTCTCATTGTCGTTGTTCTCTTTGTTGTTTGGTTCTCTGTCCCGTACGTAGCGAACCAAAAGGAATTAAACAAATTAACATTATGTCTTCTTCTTCTTCTTTCTCTTCCCCTCTCCGCCATTATTATTGTTCTTCTTCGCCTCATAGCCATCTTCCAAAGCTTTACCTCAATGCTGACCAGCAGAGTTTCGCTCCTCGTCTGCAGCAGCATTGTAAGGCTATAAGGAAACCTCGTACCCAAGGTATATTCGAAATATTTTATGTATCATATTGTATTAACTAATTTTTGGCACGCTAAACATACATGAAGAATACACAGAGGTAGTGTTGCAAAATGGTTTGACTGCCGGCGGCGGCCGGCTCAAGGTGGACGAGCTGCCGCAGCTGCAGGAGGAAGATCATGGAAGCTTTCTTGAGAATCATACTCATCATCATGATGAGGTCAGATTATTCTTTCTTTATCGCATCTTTTTTATTTATGTATGTATAATCTAAGCTATGGCCGGGATAGGGTCGGAAGCGTGAAAAGCCAATTTTATTTTTCAAAATTTAAAAAAGATTTGAGTGTGAGGACTCTCCCAAATTCCCGACTGGGACGTTTTGGGAACGGGAAGCGACACCTATTTGAAGAGAATCCGTGTAAAATGGTGTACAATTATGGAGTATATATGACTCCCTTCGGTCTCAAAAAGTGTACAAAAATAAGGAAGTGTTAAATTGTACTCCTTCCGTTCCACAAAACTCTTTCTCTTTCGTTTTTTTGCTTTCTACAAAACACTTCCACTTTCTATTAAAAAACCACTTTTACCCTTACTTTTTCATACACTACCTATCACATCATACTTTTTCATTAATAACCAAACTATCACATCTTACTTTTTCCCATCACATCAGGAACAAAATTGGAAAGTCAACAAAAATTACACTTTCCTTATTTTTGCCAAAAGTCAAAAGAAGAAGGGTTTTGTGGAACGAAGAGAGTAGTTGACTTCCAATTGTGCCCTTGATGTGATGATAAAAGTAATATGTAATGGGTAGATTATTAAAGAAAAAAGTATCATGTGATAGGTAGCATATGAAAAAAATTAGAGTAAAAGTGTTTTTTTAATAGAAAATGGAAATGTTTTGTTCGAAGTGATAAAAATGAAAGAGAATGTGTTTTTGAAAAGGGATAAGAATGTAGTTATTAATGGTTAATATGATGGTGATTAGGTAGCAATGAAGGAGATAAAGGGGAGGGTAGAAGTGGTGCGGTCGAAGCTGAGGACGATGGGTGACGGAGAGATCACGGTGTCCGCTTACGACACGGCTTGGGTGGCGCTGGTGAGGGACGACGTGGTAGCCGGCGGGAGAGGCAACAAGCCGCAGTTCCCCTCGGCACTGGAGTGGATCGCCGGAAACCAACTCGCCGACGGGTCGTGGGGCGACTCGGACATCTTCCTGGCTCACGACCGCGTGCTCAACACCTTGGCCTGCGTCATCGCCTTGAAATCTTGGAACGTCTGTCCCCTTCAAGTCCAGAAAGGTTTTTCTATTTTTTTATTTCTCCTTTTCAATTTATTGCGCTTTTTAAGTTTAAAATTAAATAAAAAAACAGTGAGGGGGCTAGGGCCATGTTTGGCATCAGCATTAGAAATTAGTGTTAGCGTTTTGAAAAACTTATTCGACGGTAGTCTTTAGCGTTATCTTTTTCAAAGTTAATTTACACCATTAAAATTTTATCCAAAACGCTACCGCTAATCGAAAATGCTATTCTCAAACAAGGCCTAATTGGAGAGGATGTTTCCAAAATGAGCAATGCTAGATTTACAAACAAAATGACCACAAAATTTATAAACTAATCATTTATGGTTTAAATACTCATTTATGGTTTATACTCATTTCGTTTACTTTGACTTTTTTTTAGTTAAATTGGATGAAAATTGAATTATAATTACTCTCAATTTGTATTAAATATTTTTACAATGAAATAAAAATTTGAAAAGTTCAACAAGTAAAATCTGATAAAATCATTTTTATACTAATATGTACTCCCTTCGTCCCGCAATAAAGTTCCTTTTTTTTTTCATCCGTCCCAAAAAATACTTCCTTTTTCCTTTTAAAAAGTCACTTTTACCCATACTAGTTTTTAACATACCTATCACATCACACTTTTTCTCAAATAATCTATTCATCCCATCATACTTTATCTATCACATTAAAGGGCATTTTTGAAAAGTCAACAACAAAATACACTTCCCTTAAATCCCTTAAAAGTTAAAACGGGAATTTTTTTAAGGGACGGAGGGAGTACTAAATATTATGCTCACAACGTCCCAAAATCTTTCCCTTTTCAATTAAAAATCATTTTACTCCTAACTCTTAACATACCTACTAAGGGTATTTTACTCATCACATCAAAAATATTTTTAGAAAGTTAACACAAAATTATCCCCACTTAAATTTTTTAAAAGTCAAAACAGGAACGAACATCTTTGGGACAGATGAAGTAATGTTTGTCCATCATGTTTAGCTCGAAAAAATCAAATTGTAAAAATACACCGCCAAAAAGGAAGTAGATTAAATCCAGTAATCTTAATCTTAATATTACAGAAAATTACACATTTAAATTTTAAGATTTAGTTGGATCAATTTAAGCCTAATTTGGAAATGATAATTTAGTGTTAGTGTTTAAATAGGTTAATATAATACTCTATTTTATATTCCATTATTCCATACATATTACACGGAGTACTAGGGAGTACTTTATTTGATTATTTCATTTGCACTCATTTTTAGCTATAATTATGCGCATCTTTTTTTGTTAAGTGTGTTCAATCATTACTAACTAGGGAACCCTACTAACTATCCCCCCTTAGGTATTATGCGCATTTTGTTACCTATACTCCGTAATATTTAAGATCATCATCTGTGTTTGAAAAAGTAAAACACAAGTAGAAAATTAATTCGTATGATGTGATAGAATAAAGTAAATAGAGTCGATAAAAAGTGGGAGTATAATGACACATTCGTTAATTATTTTTTTTTTGCCAAAATAGAAAACAAGAAAAAAATCGACGATCTAAAAAGGAAAGTGAGAAAAAAAATTAATGGGCGAAGGGAGTACTTGTTCAATGCATTGTTCCCTCTAATTAACCTTTTTCACTAACACGAAATCTTTTTATCTAGTAAAAATTATAGTGCACATTTCTACAAATATGATCCTATTAGATTTATAATCAAAAGTACATTAGAACAATGACAAGTCATATATCGGAACAATACAACACATAAAAAGCAGCCTATGGCGTAGACAGAATTTGAGTGGAGTGTCATGCCCTGCCGAGTCAATATTTGTAATTTTGTATCACATGCAGTTTACACTTTTTGACATAGTTTGATCTTTTAGTAGGATACACAACTATACACACACACACACACATTCCTTCCAAAATAAACTATAGATCATTTATTAAATCAAATGTTCATTTATGATGTTTTTTTTTTTGAAATTCTCTGTGATCATGATGATGATGATGATGTGTTGG
This sequence comes from Cuscuta campestris, assembly GCA_900332095.2. Taxonomy (NCBI): domain Eukaryota; kingdom Viridiplantae; phylum Streptophyta; class Magnoliopsida; order Solanales; family Convolvulaceae; genus Cuscuta; species Cuscuta campestris. The sequence goes on from OOIL02000038.1 coordinate 808,669, forward strand.
ATGTTGGGGGGTTGTTTTTGAAATGAAATGAATGAATGGATAGGAATGATGTTCTTGAGAGAGAATATGAGAAAGGTGGAAGAAGAAGATGGGGAGCACATGCCAATAGGGTTCGAAGTGGCTTTTCCATCCCTCATCGCCATGGCTAAAAAGCTCGGCATTCATCTCCCACATGATGATCGTGATGATGATGATGATTCTCGTCCCCTCTTCCAAAACATCTATGCCCACAGAAATCTCAAGCTCACCAAGTAAGTATATGTTAGTTGTACGTTTCCTTTCTAGCTAGCTACACACCTCCGTGCTCTTCACGCCTCCTCTTTCCATTGTATGCATATTATATTCTTCCCTTCCATTTTAATTATAAGAATGACAAAAAAAAAAAAAAAGAAGAGGAATAATAATTACTAGGAGACAAAAGGCCTTAAGTCCATAAAAGAGTGTTCTGTTTTTTTGTTTAATTACTTACTCCATTCGTCTAGTGTATTCGTGTAATGTCACTTTTTCAAGTAAAACTAGATGATTTTTAATCATCAGCTATTCTCAATTTTTAATGCACGTTACTTCCTCCATCCTAGTGTACACTATTTTGTACGTCATAGCTCTGCACTAACACTCACACTTGCATAACATGCAAGTGCGGAATATTTTAATCGTGCTGACAATATTTTTGCAAGTGTGAGCCACGAATGCGCTGGTGCAAATCTGTTGTGTACAAAATGATGTACAAAAGTGGTGCATAAGTAACGCTATTGGATTTTTAAAAAATAAATTAAAATTAGATGAAAATGCTTGGGGAGATTGAGTGTCCATCTGTCCCTCAAAATTAGCAAATACATACACTCAATGTCTGTGCGCGCAGAGAGATTGAGTGTTACTTATTTTTGCTTTGATGTACATTTGGTGTATCCAAAATATGGCTCCTCAAATAAGATAGGGTGCATATGTATGCATGTGAGACTGTGAGAGTTAATAATGAATGTGATTATTGGGTATGGGTGGGGGGGGGGGGTGGGGTATAGGATACCAAAGGAGGTGATGCATCAAGTGCCGACAACATTGCTCCACAGCTTGGAAGGAATGGAAGAAGGAGTCGAAATTGATTTGGACTGGGAAAAGCTCCTCCCCCTCCAGTGCCATGATGGCTCTTTCCTCTTCTCTCCCGCTTCTACCGCTTTTGCCCTCATCCACACCAACGACCCCAACTGCCTCCGTTATCTCTCTAACGCCGTCCGCCAATTCCACGGTGGAGGTCCGTTTCTTTCTTTTCTTCTTTTTCTTTCTTTTTTATATATACAATACATACCCTCCCATCGATCCATTATTAATTAATCGTATTCTTATAATCCATCATTATATTATTATTAACCACTAGCTAATTAATTAATTAATTAACTAAAATAATGTAGTTCCTAATGTGTACCCGGTGGACTTATTTGAGCGAATATGGGTCGTTGACCGACTCCAAAGGCTTGGAATCTCTCGCTATTTCAAATCTGAAATTGCAGATTGTATTGCCTACGTCCACAGGTACGTACCTAGTATACTTCAAAAAAAAAGAACGGGGAATGCTTAATTTGTCCGAAAATAATTTTTCTATTTGATTTTTTACGATCTCTGATGTATACTAACACTATCATTCATCATATACGTACATAATTTCATCAGATACTGGAGTGATGAGCGAGGGATATGTTGGGCAAGAAATACAAGAGTTGAAGACATTGACGACACTGCCATGGCCTTCCGACTTTTAAGGTTGCATGGCTACCCTGTCTCTCCTGGTATGTACGCATGCACCCGTCAAGAAATAAAAATATATGATGTTATTTAGGAAAAACTGTTATGTTTTAATGCTATTTAAATAAACTCCTCTTATATTATATTACATCGTGATAGATATATAGGATCTTGGGGCGCAATTAGGACCATTTTGTAAGTAATAAGTAATACTCCCTCCGTTTGGGAAAATCCTTCCCACTTTGAAAATAAGGCAAATTAAGGAAGTGTAAAATTATAGTTGACTTCCAATTTTGCTCCTGATGTGATGGGTAAAAGTAAGATGTGATAGATTGATTATTAGAGAAAAAGTATGATGTGATAGGTATGATATGAAAAAGTAAGGGTAAAAGTGGGTTTTTAATAGAAAGGAGAAGTGTTTTGTTGGAAGTGAAAAAAAATGAAAGAGGAAGTGTTTTTGAGAACAGAGGGAGTAATTAAATACTTGGTACTTCAACAAATTATATAAGTTGTGTATATATATATGTGTGTGTGTAATAATAATGGTGATGTTTGGATTGAATGTGCCGCAGAGGTTTTCAAGAACTTCAAAAAGGGGAGAGAGTTCGTGTGCTTTGCGGGGCAGACGAACCAGGCGGTGACCGGAATGTACAACCTCTACCGGGCTTCTCAGATAAGGTTTCCCGGCGAGGAGATACTGGAGGACGCCATGGACTTTTCCTCCCTTTTCCTCCAACACAAACGGGCCACCAATCAGCTCTTGGATAAATGGATCATTACCAAAGATCTACCCGGCGAGGTACATACGTACACTATATATACATACAAACTCACAAATTAAAAAAGAACCTCAAGTACGTACATACATACATAAGTACGCAAGTGAGGACAAAGAATAATTTTTTTTCTCTCTCTCTCTTCCTTTTATTTGTTTGTTAAAGCACAAGTCTTGATATATTGAACATTATTGAACTGATGGGCAAAGTGACGACAAAGAGTCCACGCACGAATTGACATGCACGCCAACTCTACCAAACATAATACTCCCTATTTTGTCTCATGCATGCATCCTTACATGATTTACACACTTTTACTATTTTCTCCCTCCGAAAATGTTCTTCACATTTGATTTTTCTTGGTCAATGTTTATAAACTTTGACTACGATTTTTGGAAAAAACACATTGTATTATGATGTAAATTTAATATCAATATATTCATAATGAAACATAGTTGTCAAATATCAAATTTTTATAAAATATATCTATGTATAAATATATATAGTAATGGTCAAAGTGCAATATCGGAGGCCGTGAAAAGTCAAACGGGAAGAACATTTTCGGATGGGGGGAGTATTCAAAAGTCGCGGTAACTTTTTTACATTTGCATGTTTTGAATAACTATATGATCAAACAAAATATTCTTGTCACTTTTTATTTTGTAAAACTTTTGATGTACTTTTTAAACATGTAAATTTTATTTTTTTATATACCAATCTTTAAATAAATTGAATTGAAAAAACTTGAGATTTTACTACTCCCTCTCTTTACAAACACTTCCTCTTTCATCTTTTTCTCTTCCACCAAAACATTTCCACTTTCGATTAAAAAATCATATTTACCCTTACTTTTTCTTACCTTACCTATCACATCATATTTTTTCACTAATAATCTTTCCATCATATCTTACTTTTACGCATCACATCAAAGACAAAATTGGAAAGTCAACCACAATTTAATCATTCCTTATTTTGGCCTTTGGTCAAATTAAGAAGTTTTTTTTTTTTTCAAACGCATGGATGGAGTATGAAGCTAGGAATTGTTTGGAAGTGGGTAAATAATTAATTAACGAACCATAATAAATAATAAACGGATGGACTCGTACAGGTGGGATATGCACTAGACGTGCCATGGTACGCAAGCCTGCCTCGCCTTGAAACAAGGTTCTTCCTCGAGCAGTATGGTGGGGAAGAAGATGTTTGGATTGGCAAGACTTTATATAGGTATATATATATATATATATATACATATATATAAGTACTTTTATTCATCAATATATTTATAACCCCATTTTTTCTCTTTTCAACTTTTTTTTATAACTCCACTTTTACTAAAATAAAATTTGGTTTGATACCAACATTAAGAAAAATAAAATTTTATAATTAAAGACAAATTAATAATGAAAAGATATGATATGTAAATTAGTAATCGGTGAGATAAAAGGAAGATTTTAATTGAAAATTATATTATTTTTTGGGACGAATAATATCTAGATTTTCATCTCTGGACTTTAAACTTCAATCTTCATACTCGATTTGAGTTGAGACTGAATGGGAGAATTTATGTTAATTATCAGGATGCCATTAGTGAGCAACAACTTGTACCTGGAGCTTGGAAAACTAGATTACAACAATTGCCAGGCATTACACCAGCAGGAATGGAAAAGCATCCAAAAGTAAGCGTTACATATATACTTCTTAAAACTTCATAGCTATGGGATTTATTATTTACATGACCCAGAGAATTGTGAGGACTAAAAGGTCATATATGTGATCCAATTAAGATGGAGCGAGGACTGCAACCTCGGGGTGAGCAAAAGAAGCCTGCTGCTTGGGTACTACTTGGCCATGGCCAGCATCTTTGAGCCGGAGAGGTCAAAAGAGAGGCTAGCCTGGGCCAAAACTGCCGCGCTCGCGGCGGCGATCAGGGCAGAGTCTTGTGTGGACCACCACCACCACCACCACAAAAGGGCTTTCACTCAAGAATTCACAAACGCCGCCTCCGGTGCAAGCAGCAGGCACCCAACAAGAGAGAAAACCCTTGTCGGGGCGCTGACCGAAACCTTAAACCAGCTGTCTCGTGACGCGCTGCTGACTCACGGCACAGATGTCCATCCCTACCTGCGCAGAGCGGTAATCAAGAATAACCCCACACACGTACTTGTGTGTGTTTTAACAGAAATTCCCCCAACAAATAAGACTCAAACATCAAGAAAAGTACCAAAATAGGATTTTTAATGTTTTTTTTCGAAATAAGACTTTGCACTGTGGTAATGTGGCAGTGTACATGTGCACATTACTATATTTTTTTGGTGACGTATATGACCATGTTTGGTAATGTAAGTCCTACTTCGGGAATAAAAACATGAAAGTCTTATTTTGGTATATTTTCATTGTTTTGGTCCTACTTTGGTCTTTCTTCCTTGTTCTAACACAAAAGTCCGATTGCGCGAAAACTAAATTGGTGTTTTTTAATCTGTGACATGTACTACGTTTGCAGTGGGAGAAATGGTTGCTTGCCTGTGAAAAGAACGACGGAGAAGGAGAAGAAGGAGAAGCAGAACTTGTAGTGCGCACGTTGAATGCGTTCAACAGGCAGGGGACATTGGAGCATCCCCTGTACCAACAATTGATGGAGATCACCAATAGAGTTTGCCACAGCCTCAGTCTCTATCGCCACGCCCAGGTCAGCCTTGAGCTTGTAGTTCTTGGCTCATGAAAGTTTTTGTATTTCAACACGAACACATACTCAAAACCATTACACACACACTTAAGGAGCTAGACACAAAGTAGCTAGATATATAAGAGAAAAAAAACATTTAATTTGATTGCAGAGCTATGAGAGGGAAGCAGAGGAAAGGGAACAAGAAAGGATGACGAAAGCCGAGGTGGAGCGCGAAATGCAAAGCCTGGTGAAGATTGTGCTGACAGATGAAGAAGAAGAAGAAGAAGAAGAAGAAGAAGAAGAAGATCTCATCAGCCCAGAAGTGAAGCAAACATTTCTCACTGTAACAAAAGCCTTTTACTATGCTGCCTTCTGTAACCCAGGAACCATTGATTTCCACATAGCCAAAGTGCTCTTTCAGAGAGTGCTTTGATTTGATTCCCACAACACCCCCCAGCTTTTGGACTGCATGTTACAACTCACAAGAAATTATTTTGAGCTGATTTGTAATGAATTGAATTACTACCTATGTGTAATGATATGGTTTTGCTAATCACAAGATTATTGTAAAATTTGCAAGAATGTAGAACGGAGTATCAAATATTGATAGAGGATGCCAATTCCTTAATGGTATGTTTGGGAACATAGATTTGGATTTCAAATCCGGATTTAGTTCAAATTCAATGTTTGAGAAATTTAGAAACTTTGAATTTAGATTTGAATCAAATTCTTTTCATTCATAACATTAAGTGAAATGTTAGCCAATGAGAAGCCTTATTAAGGCTTTGATAAAAATTTCAAATGATTGAAAAAAATCTCCAAATATCAAGAATTAAGAATATAAATCAACCGATGGAAAAAAGAATACTCCGGAGTATATAAATCAACATTGAGTGTTTTGTGTCTTTTATTTCTGAACTTTTAAAAAACTACACAGATTCCTCCACCAATACCTTCTGAACTTTTAGAAATGTTGCATAAATGATCCCTCTATACCGTATTACGGAGTGCGTTATCACACGTTAATTCAGTGCTAGTATAGATTCATCAAAAGTAATACTCCCTCCGTCCCATAAAACATTTCCCGTTTCAAAAAATGGCGCGCCTTTAAAATGAGCAATTTTGGTGATATTTTCTAATTATGATTAATCTATTCTACACATCTCATCATACTCTTTTATAAAGTAAAGGCAAAATTAGAAAATAATACCAAAATTACTCATTTTAAAGGCGCGCCATTTTTGAAACGGGAAATGTTTCATGGGACGGAGGGAGTATATCACACATGAGTTCTGCAGTATGTCCTTCCCAAATATTATTTTCTATATTTTTAACCTCAAACCCGAGATAAATTATTATTCCCGATTTAGTCGTCGATAACCGAATTTGAAGGTTAACATCAGTTGGTGAAGCTCGTCATCAATCGATCAACCTTCTCATAAATCCATGTCATCATGTTTTTCCATTTAAATTAAACTACTTTATGTTTTTTTCTCTAAATTATACTATTAAAAGAATTACAGTACTCAATGCTAATATGACACTGAGAGGTAGCTACTTTAGAGAGAAAAGTGACAACTAATTTATAATGTATTTTTATTGGAATCAAATCAGACAAGAACTTATTCCAATCAGATCCGGATGATGTTAATAGTTTTAAAATAATTGGGTCTTCCATGTTTCTGGGCTTTGTAAAAATAGATATATTGTAAAGCCCGGCCCTAAAGGGCTCCTTTGAAGATGTTATACACTTATACATTACTCCTTGTCCTAGTGCGATTAAATACTAGTTTAGTTTTGATTTTTTTTAAATCAAGTATTTTTAATCTTCGATTTATTTTTAAATAAAATATATATTATATATTAATTAAATAAAGTATTTTTTTAAAAATATTTTATATAATAAATCTAATTTTTGTATCAATATTTAATATCATACGGAGTATTTATTTAATGCCAAATTAAAATATACCAATTTTAATGGAAAAAAAGTCAAAGATTACAAATATGAGTAGGAATTACTTCGTAGTCTGTGAGGAGTAGTACATTACAACGTACCAGTTTGGGAATGACGTTAGAAATTAGCATTAGCATTTTGAAAAGATTATCAACAAACAGCATTTATCGTTAACGTTTTCAAAGTAATCTGCATCGTTAAAATTTTATACTAATCTCACAAATTTCCAAACCGCCAACAAGTTGTTCTCCTCTCCTTCCCCCCGCCGATCGGACTAGAAAGACAACAAGACGCAATCCAGACGTAAGATAGAGGGAGGGTTGAACGAACTCGTCCCCAACAAACAAGTCAATTAAATGTGTTTCACAACCTCGTATACGCATAATTCTGGTCGGACAAGATTTTCTACCTAAATCGCTGCCCCAGTGGGCCGTCTCTTGCCGCATTTATCACGTTCCCGAATTGAAAAGAATACTCAGAGCGAGTCAGAACCAAAGAAGGGGAGTAAGCGGTGTCAGAGATGGCTCTCCTCCGGCATTGCCCATTCCCATTCTCTGCACTTTCTGCAGTTGGGCCGTCTCAGAGCGGAACGAATCTCCTCTCCGTCAAGACGAATTTCAGATATGATCAAAACCCAAATTTACTACAGTCCCAGATTAGGAGGTGCTCTGCTGTTCTTTCTCCCCCGCTCAATTCTCCCAAGAATCCTCCATCCCTGTCTACTTTTAGTCAGGTAAAGATTTGATTTTTATTTTTTGAAAAAAATTTGGGATTTTGATTCTTTTTCCCCCCACTCTTGGATTATGTGATTTACATTATTAGAGGGTGAATTTGTGCTTTGTTTTCTTTTCTTTTTTTTGGGTTTTGGATTTTGTGTGTTAGTTGATTGAGGATTTAATAAGTGGGAAGGACTTGACTGAATCTGAAGCTGAAGAATCTCTTGAGTTCCTGTTGGGTGGTGCAGATGAGACACTGATTAGTGCCTTTCTGGTTCTCTTGAGGGCTAAAGGAGAAACCTATGAAGAAGTGAGTAGTATTTCTACCCTCTCTGTCTTTCAATAACTATGAACTGTCACTTTAGAATGTGAAGGCAACATTAATTGCTCATTTTCCACTATTACCCCTTTTCCACCCATGAATGCTACTCAAAAACTTAAACATTAATGCATCTAACAAGTATATTCAGGTCATGTCATTTATTGTTGTCATAAAGAATGAATTGATGGGTGCAAATGTCACACACAATACTAGTACTTTGATGATGATTGAATCAATGAATTGGCTGTGTGTTAGGTAGTTGGGATGGCAAGAGCTATGATTAAACAATGCAGAAGAGTTGAAGGATTAGAAGGTGCAGTTGACATTGTCGGCACCGGAGGCGATGGTGCAAACACTGTTAACATCTCAACTGGTGCTTCCATTCTTGCTGCTGCCTGTGGTGCCAAAGTTGCAAAGGTTTGATTAATCACTTTCCCTTTTAATAGCTTTAAGTCCCCGTTTAGTCAGATAATAGCTCCAATTCAACGACAAAAACACACAGAGATAATTGCTCAAATTTTGTGTGATATTGATGAAGTTGTTGACTCATGAAATAGACTGCTGATAAAATAGAGAAAAATATATACACAACAAACAAAAAAGGATGCCAAAAGTAATCATCTTTAACAACTTCAGCAGAAAAAAGTGTATCCGGTCCAACATTTTTTTGTTTGCGATAAATCAATTAAGTGCTCACAACCAAATGATTTGGTGTTTCTTTAGAAAAGAGTGGTTGATAAGGTTGATGCGCTGGAAAAAATGGCTCCCTAATGTTCACGATATGATTATTTTCCTTGCTGTGATTTCTATTATAGTTCTGCAATGGTAAATCGGGCTTAATGGTATTTTGATATCTTTGCAGCAAGGAAATAGGTCCAGTTCATCTGCCTGTGGAAGTGCTGATGTACTGGAAGCACTAGGCGTTGCTATCGAGCTAGACCCCAAGGTTCGCGTTCATAATGACTAATACCATATCCGTAATTCTTTATGCATTTCATTTGTGATCTTTATTCTAAAACTGAGTATTGTATAAAGGGATGATGAGATTCAAAACTTTTTCTTGTTAGGATGGAAATGACAGAAAAAGCCCATGCCTCCACAATATTAGATAAAATTAGTTGGACAAATGTGGTGTGTCTTTTTTGGACACTAGTTATTTATTACTAACTTCCTACCTGCCCCTAACATATATCATTCCATTGTGGTGTATTTGTGCTCTCAAATACTGTCTCCTTGGGAGAAAAACCAAAGGGAAGTTGTGTTTGATACTCAGTATTTTCCTCCCTCAATCCCACTATTTGTTCGGACATGAGGCAGCCACACGAAGATTAAGAAAAAGTAAGATAAAATAAAAATAAATGTGAACCACATGACTATGACCAAATATGATATGAGACAAAAAAAAGTGGGATGGATGAATAAGGTAAAAAGGAATATGGACATATGTGTGTGATAAATTTCAAGCGTTACATTTTCTTTTAAGAAAAAATTTTAAGGCTCAAAATAAGACTCGTTTGCATCATTTTCTTAGCTTTTTTTTCTTCATAATTTAACAGTCATGATACAGACTTTTTGCTACATTAAAATTTTAAATATTGCAAAAATTGAGTTAAAAATGTTCTTGGTCTTGTCTAACACATAAAATGGGACAGAGGGAGTATTATATTTGTTATGCTTGGGTACTTATGCAGTGAAGTAGAATATTTATTTATTTTCCTATGAATGATGGTTGGAAACAGGGGGTGAAGAAGTGTGTAAATGAGGCAGGAATTGGTTTTATGATGTCACCCATCTACCACCCTGCAATGAAGATTGTTAGTCCTGTCAGGAAAAAACTAAAAGTGAAGACCATATTTAATATCCTGGGCCCTTTGTTAAATCCAGCCAGAGTTCCTTTTGCTGTCATTGGTGTCAACAAACAAGACCTTGTAAGTTCCTCATCTTCTTCTTTTTTCTCTCGTTTTCCATTGGGTTATGTTACAGTCGCGTCACACCACAGATTACACCAAGTTTGACACTGTCAGACAACCAAGATTGACAACAACTGACTTGATTGTCTCTCGTTGTGTCAAAATATATTGAAATAAATGTAGCAATATACCTACACATTCGAAATGTCTTGCACGTTATGTATATGAGAACCAAATTTCATTAAATTAGGTCCACAAAATGGCAAAGGCGGTACAGCGGTTCGGTATGAAAAGAGCATTGGTTGTTCACTCAGAAGGCCTAGATGAGATGAGTCCGCTCGGTAAGTCTTTTCTTTCAATAAAAAAAAAACAGAACATTTACACCACTTTGTACTATGTAGCATCATTCTTTGCTTGATTTTCGGATATGTTGGTAAAGTTCTTAGTTCACCATTTGTTTTTTCTTCATGTAATATATGGAAACAGGTCCGGGCTTAATCCTAGATGTTACCCCTTCTAAGATTGAGCAATTCCCGTTCGATCCATGTAAGTTTCCCACCATTCGGAACACTCATTTTGTTTACAACAATAAACGGAACCTACAAACATGACTTGTTTTACGTTATGCTCATTGATCATACTGGAAAAAAACTAATGTGATCACATCGGACAGTGGACTTTGGCATTCCTCGCTGCACTCTTGAGAGCTTGACAGGTGGACCCCCGGACTACAATGCTGCGACACTAAGGCGAGTCCTACGTGGCGGCGAAAGTGGTCCCATTGGGGACGCGTTGGTAAGTCCCTCCTGGACTTATGCTTGTGTTTGTTAAATGACAGATTGCCAAATGATAAATAATCCCATTTTATTTATTAAATAAATTAAAAAAAAAATATTTTTGGGCAGGCACTAAATGCAGCAGGAGCTCTGTTTGTGAGTGGAGTTGTGGGCAGTTTGGGTGAAGGAGTGAGTCTTGCCAGGGAAACACTACTTTCTGGGAAAGCTGTGGATGCCCTTCAGCTTTGGATTCAAGTTTCAAATGTAATAATTCACAAATGTGCACTTTTCTAATCAAAATTTAATGAATGAAGACTTACTAGTTAAAGCGACTCATTTCCTCTTCCGTTTTGCTTCCCTGGTTTTCAGAATGCCAGAGAATCGTCACTTCTCGTGAGTCGAAGCACGGGGTCGACCAGTGCTATGTGAATGGGGAACGATATGGCTTGTGTTTTTATTTTACCCTTACAACACTTGAGAGAATAAAAGCAGTGGTGTTACTTTTACTAGGCTTAGTAACTTTGAAGCCTTTTTGTTGTAGTAGTACGAATTATAGAGAAACTGTAATTCTAGAGAAAACATCATCATAACATTTATACTACTCCGTATTATTTACAGTATTTTGGCTTACACCCCATTGTTTTTACACTTTACATACTAAGTTCTTCTATGAAATGAGAAAAAATGAATGATGTAAATTTGGTTACATATTTTCGGTATGCAAATGGTTTCATTATGTTTGTGTAAAACATAAATAAGATTCAAATGTGACCATTTTAGAACTCTCCAGATAAGAATATTTTGATATCTCCTTCCCTGTGGGTCACCCGTTGTCTTTGGCCACATGTTGCCGATGGTCATCACCTGTCATCGTGATTTCTGTCACTAATAAACATTACTATGTGTTTCAAATCTCTTCAAGCAATTTTATAGTGGATATTAGCATTCCAGGAAAGATCTTTTTACTCGAGCCAGTTTTGACTTTAAATGACCTTGATACTTTAGAACACCTACGACACTTTGTTTGTAAAATTACGACCGAAACACTGTAAAGACCTCATGTCATAATATGTCCTTAATTTTCAAATTCAAAACAACCATTTTGTACATCTCATATCATTTCCATTCACAAAGCATAAAAGCTCATGCACAACACAAATAGCAAGTGGAAGTCAAACTATGGCAAGAAACAGTAAGAAGCTGCTTACAATTCCAATTTAGTCCCTCCCTAGTCAGTTCCTACACACCATCAAGCCTTGTTAACGTGACACGTGGAGGTGTTTTTGACCCTCCATACCTTCCTGATGAAATTCCACTACGCCGTCGGATGTGGATCGATGCGCGGAAAGGGCCTTGACAATCCATGAACCGCAACCCGGCCGTTAAGCACCGCATCAAGCCTCCGGATCTTCACGAAATTGATCATCAACGGCTTTAAAACGCCGCCGTCGCCGGCATCGGTCACCACCAGTCTCCGCTCGCGTTCCAGGGTCGGCAGTACAGTCCCCTGAGGCAGGGTGATCAGGTCGGAGGCCGTCAGAAGCCTGTTCGGCACAATGTGGAACCCTAGATCGGCGATGTAGGACCGCCCCGCGCCGCCGGCGAAGATGGAATCGTCGTCCACGGCGAAAATCGTCATGTTCTTGAGCTCGGAGAGCTCCGGGTACCTGACCCGCATGCCCAGAGCAACTATGCTGTACCCGGTTGTGCGGAGCCGCATCATGGCTTCTTTCAGGACCAGGCGGTTCGCAAAGATCGCCCCCGCCGCCGGCTGGGGCAAGAATGCCAGAGTGCTCTGCCGCTCGATGTCGCAAGACAGGGGAGACAGGTGAGAGACGAGCCCCCGGAGGCCGTGAACGATGACGCGGCCGTCGTTGAAGAGATCCGGCTCGGAAATTTCAGCCCCGTTGATGAAGACTTTCTTGGTGGGAAGTGCGGTGGAGATTCCGGCGGTGGACGTGACCGTGAGGCAGCGGTTCGGGGCCAGAGTAGAAATCTTGGTTCCGAATGCCCAATTCCGCAATTGGCGGAATGTGTAGAGGCCCGGCGAGGAATGTTCTAGAAGAAGCAGGGGAAGGGAGCAGAGGGGACAGGTGAGGAAGGAGGAATCTTTGGGGGCGAAAACGGTGATTGAGGCGGCGGCGGCGTCCATGGAGGAGAGGTTGGCCGCGGCGGTGACTGCGGCAAGTTCTTGGAATCCGAGCTTGGAGAAGATGTCTGCGAGAGGAAGCGTTGACGGCGAGGATGGTGGAGCGAGTGGTGCCGCCGTCGTCATCGTCTCTGTGCCGGCGGATGTGACGACAAGTTCAAGACGGAAAAGCAAGACGAAGAAAATCAATCTCACGGCAGACGCCATTTCTGGTTCCGTCTCTACCAGATCGCGTAATTAAAAACGGCATATGCAAGCAAATGTTTGTTTCTTTTGAGCTTTATCAAATCGATGTAGTACTGTAGTAGGAGAGACTAGTCAAGGCGATAGGCGATTTTAAATTTTAATGGTTTTATCATCCTTGGTCCGTATATATAAAAAAAATTCTAACTTACTTCTTCCCCGATCAGATTTGAGAGGACTGGGGACTCATAAAAAAAGTTGAATCCCCAAGGGCAAATTATATGATACATCTAGGGCATCTACACTATGTTTGGTTCAAAGATTTTGGAAGGAAAAGAAAAGAAAATGATTTTCTCTCATTTTCCTCACCAAAATGGAAGGAATTTGATTTTTCCTTTACTTGGTACATTTTGCCTCCTCATTTTCTTTTCCTTTCACTTTTCCTTTCTTTTCCCCTCTAACCAAACAAGAAAAATGGTTTTCCACTCCATTTTCTTTTCTTTTCCTTTTCAAATTCCTTGAACCAAACATAGTGCTAGTTGTCCCTTTCTTAAGGTACAATCTGGTATTTTTGTAAATTTTGTAAACTTTTTATCCAATGCCCAAAATATATCCGAGTATATGAGAACTATTATATATGACAATGAGTACCAGCAGATTTGAGAAGGAGTACCAGCACTTGTGAGAATTATCATATTCTTATTCAATACAAACATGAATAAACCTGTGTTTTAAATTCTCCATACTCAGAGAATATAAATGAGTAGGAACGAATCGAAAAAACGAAGAAGTTGATGATGATACTAAACTTTTTAATTGTGAAAAAATTGAACAATACTTTATTTCAGAATGAACATTTCCTTATTTGAGAATGAGTATTGTGTTTTTAAAAATGAACACTACGCTATTTATTATAATTATATTATACAAATGTGTAAAAATGAGTACTTCTTTATTTTAAAATGAGTACTACCTTTGCCAGAATGAGTACTACGTATTTCGAAATGAATGTTTATATATGTACGAGAATGAGTACTACTTTATTTCAGAATGAGTACTACCGGGATGTACCTATTTTTAGGTACATCCGGATGTACCTACTTCTAGGTACATCCGGATGTACTATATACCAACTCAACCTAAAGACTCCCACCAACTCCAAGCCCTTGCTAGGCGGAATATTTGATGTCTTGGTGGGATGTGAAATTCAGCAGCCCATTAAATGAAGAGTTCTCTCTCACATGCTGCAAGAAAAGCCCATCATGTAGCCCACAAATTGGACCACATGAATGTTGCTCCCACTGTGATAATCGAACCTTGCGTCTTGAAGGGGATCTTGATAATGTGCCACATAGGCACCTCATAACGGATTAAGAGAAAAATATATATTATGAATCTTAAAAGTGGAACATGAGAAAAAAATGATTGGGTGAAACATAACGACAACAACAATCTAGTAAGATCTCATGCAAGTAGGGTATGTGTACACAAATCTTGGCCCTACTTGAAAGTAAGAAGATTGATTCCAAAAGACATCCAGTTCAGCCGTCAAAGGGGATACTAAAAGCAGACAAATAAAACACCATAACAACACCGAGCACTTAGAGTCTAAAAGCAAATGAAAGTTAGTGAAAGAAAAGTACTACAAGTAAATAGCACCTATCATGCAAGACATTCGTTGAAAATTTAGATTATTTTAATTTATTGAGATGAATGTGTCTTGCCAATCTAATCACCCCCTCTCCAAACTAACCCTTTAATTTTTCATTATGGATAGAATTTGAAGTTTTTGATTCATTTTGGATTTGGTTTTAGATATTTTGGTTTGCTTAATAAGTTTTGGATCTGTTTTGCCAGGTCTAGGTACTCATTGTTCAAGAATAATGTTTTTGATTGATGATAGTGTTTAAATAAAATTTTAATGATCTAAACTAATTTAAAAAATACTAGAACAAATGATATCATTAGAAACTTTTTTAAAATGTTACGACAATGTGTTATGGGGTGTGAGGAGGTGCTTCACCACCCTCCGCCACACCGCTCTTCCTTAACACCCTAGGCGTGACCAGGTTTGCCCCAGAAGGCTTGACTACTATTACTCTGTGATGGCATCTTACATCCCCGTTTTTTTCTTTTTTTTTTGTTATTTTAAATTTCAATCAATTGAAATTTAACAAACGTTCACACCTCATTTTATACTGATCATAAGACACATTTTTCATCAATCTACATCATACATTTTTACTCCCAGTCAAAAGATCGTTGTAATTAGCATGCACTAATGGAAAATATAAAGAACACTAGGGTTATCCCTCATGGTGCACACTATTTACATAACAAAGTGTCCATCCATATACAGAGACTGAGTATACAGAGCCTTCCTACTTCCGAGTAAGGGCAAGGTCTGCGTACACACACTTTCTCCAGATCCTACTGTAGTGGGATCCAACTGAATTGTTGTTGTTGTTGTTGAGTATCTCTGGATGTTTGTGAATAGTACATCACCTGTGATACTCTAGCATTATCCAAATATAAAATCAAACGGGCCATAAAGCTTAAAAACCCTTAAATCTAACGGGCCATTGTGTTGGGCTATTTCCGATGCATTTCGTTAAGCGCGAATAAGTCTTTGAAGTAGCCCATAAAGTTCCTTCACATTCCCGCTGCTCAAAACCCTAATCTCAGAGCGCAGACGACCGAGAAAGCGGCAAGCGGGCGGAAGAATAGAGACGACGCCGGGGGAGACGCAGTAATTTTATTCACCTTCTCTATTATTGATCTTTATATGTATATTCACGCATACGAGATTTGAATCTGGAGATTTTATTTGCAGAAAATGGCGGAAAAGGCTGTGACCATCAGGACGAGGAAGTTCATGACCAATCGCCTTCTCTCGAGGAAACAATTTGTGAGCTATCTAGAAATGGATGCTTATGTTATATCATTTTCCCGTTTATTTTTCGCGTTAGGTATCCAATGTTTTCTCTTTTGCTGATGGGCTCTTTTATTGTTTAGGTCATTGATGTTCTTCATCCGGGAAGAGCAAATGTTTCAAAGGTTAGGGGATATTAAAATGTGTTTATTTTGCCGTAAAAAGTGTTTATTTCTATTAATGATAGTTTTAAAAGTAGATTAGGAGCTTACAGTCCAGCAAATGCTTTACAAGGCTATAAGTCACTTGATACATGTAGTATTTATCAATTTTACGAATTTGATGACATTGTTAGTTGATTCTTTGATGTTGATTGCTTCATAACCCATTTCATGAACGCAACAGTTTTTTGTTTTTGTTTTTGGGTTGTTTTGTCCTTTTGAATTGTTGGGATGTATGGAGTTGAAGCTTACTAATATATGTATAATCTTCCATGTAATGAAAGGCCGAGTTGAAGGAGAAATTGGCAAGAATGTATGAAGTGAAGGATCCCAACTCTATATTTGTCTTCAAGTTCCGCACTCATTTTGGAGGTGGCAAATCCACTGGATTCGGCTTGATCTACGACTCAGTTGACAGTGCAAAGAAATATGAGCCAAAATATAGACTCATTAGGGTATGTGTCTGTGTTTTTTTTGGCATCATTTTGTTCATCAAGGATGAATTGTGAGTGCAGTAGTGCACAAGAACTAACAACATACTCTTCTTGCATAAATATGTAGTGTCCTGAAAGTCTTAGCAAAATTACTTAGTTTGGATTGAATTTTTACATGCTCAGTCATTCTAAGATCACCTAAATGGTATGTTTGGGAACATCCATGTTTGGGAAACTTAAAAATGTTGGATTTGAATTTGAGTTAAATTCTTCTCATTCATTACAAAGCTTAATTTGAAATCTGTGCACCTCCCCTTGTCATTTTAAATTCAAGATTTCAAATTTTGGAATTGTAATGCATGAATTGAAATAAAATGCTAGTTCTCAAACACTATCTAATGGTATTTGCTTTTGTGATTAATGTTCACTCTTTGACTATCATATCATGGCTTCGAATTAACATTTTAATCATGAAAAATGCCCCAAAGTGTCCCTAACCTCGTCTCTTCACAAAAGCACACACATCAAGAACGGGCTCACCAATTAATGCAAATCATGGTCAAGTTTTTTAAAGTTTGATGAAGGAAAACCCACTATTATGGAACAGATGGAGTACCAACATTAGGTCCCTATATTTTGAATATTTCAAAAGCTTGTGTTTCCAATCGCATTCATATCAGCGAATTTCATGACTTGTGCTATTGAGTACAATGGTTAGCCAGCCAACTAGCTGAGTTTTTCGTTGTTTTTTTGGCAGAATGGACTGGCTACTAAGGTGGAGAAGTCCAGGAAGCAGATGAAAGAGCGCAAGAACAGAGCTAAAAAGGTCCGCGGTGTTAAGAAGGTATGGAGTTTTAGTTTAGTTTGAAATTGATTATATATTCCCGTATCAGTAGTTCCTTAAGAAATTTCTTGGTACTATATGCTGACCTAAACTTCTCTTGGTGGCAGTTAAGCTTTGTATGCATTTTATCCTCTTGCAACCCTTCTTCTGTTTCACATTTACTGGGTTTAATTTGGTTTAATTTATTCTGAGCTAACACATCCTCTCATATTTTTCTTAATTTTTTGTAGACAAAGGCTGGAGATGCTGCAAAGAAGTAGTTTCCTTGTCTATTTAATTTTTCTGTTAGTTTTTTTTTTATTTCGGAACTCGAGTGAGATGGGTTTTGTTTTAAGATATTTCATTTATGGACAAAGTTGTAAACTAAGATTGATTTGGTTTTAAACCATTTTCAAATTTCTGATCTATTCTGATTTCGGTTCCCTTCTCGCATCCTAAGATCTATTAATTGCTAGACCATTAATTAGGATTATGAGTAAGTTTATTTCTCTGCTGCAAGCCTGCAATATGGCCTTAGGCATTCTGTTTTTCTGGGCCATCTAGGAATCATCAAAGGTTGTTTTCATATGGTCTATTTTGGGAAAAAGATTCCTAAAAACTTTGTTTACAGAAGAAATGAACGCAGGGCTTTGGCGTTTTACTCCATCTGTATAAAGATTCTAGTCAAAGGTCGTGCATGCTAGGCAGAGAGAGGTAATATAATTGCAAGGAAATTGTCATCATTTTGTACATCCATTTTTACATAAAATTTGGGCATCGCAATGATATCATGTGCTACGTGGAACACATAAAAGTTTTGTCTTACGTGACTGAGTGGTCATCCAAACTTGGGTCAATGCTCAAAAGTAGGGTATATAAATTGTCTACAAATAGAAGCAGCTATATGGAGCATATTAGTGAAATTAAGACACATAATTTAGACACCATCACCACGGTTACGTTCCCATGACATTGGAAATCAATGTCATAG
The DNA here is from genome assembly GCA_900332095.2 of Cuscuta campestris. NCBI lineage: Eukaryota > Viridiplantae > Streptophyta > Magnoliopsida > Solanales > Convolvulaceae > Cuscuta > Cuscuta campestris. The sequence goes on from OOIL02000038.1 coordinate 827,204, forward strand.
GATGACCCGAATATTTTATTAGAAAAATTGATGGTTTCTACCAATCCTAACTTCCCTGTAAACCCTCCCTCCCAACTCGGCCCGAACCCACCCACTCTAACTCCATTGGAAAAATTGACGGTTTCTATGACATTGTGCAATGGAGGTATTTTGGTCTCTTTTTTGTACAACCTATATATTCCTATACAAGCTTTATTTTGTGAACCATTTCTTTTTTAATGGAGAAATTAAAGAAATAAACTTATGAAAACACTTATGGACAAACGTAAAGCTTACATTAATATAAATATTGTGATTCATGCAATTGATTAACTTTAAATGAAACAACACAACGTGCTTGAGCTCCCAAAGTATATGCATGTCCTAACTTTGGGTGGAAATAATGTTTGTATGATTTATTTGTGTGATTAATAAGTTGCTTTTCTTCTCAAAATTAAAGTTTTCGTACCATAAAAATATGTAATTTCATATTGCGCACTCGTGTTTTACAGTGTTCTTTTGATATTATTTGGTACTTCGTATTTTTTTAGAGTTGTTTTGATATAAGAATATCGAATATCATTTTTAAAAAAATAGAACATGGTTTATTCTTAATTTGATAGCAAACGTACACTAGCTTCTTTCATTAATCACATGAAACTTGCTCCTGCATTCGCCAGCCAAACTTGTCTGCCCCTTCTTTCATTATTATTTCGATAGTATCAGACAAATATTACCAGTCCCTCCATGCCATCTCGATACAATCATTATTTGTAAAGATTAAAAAAAAGAAACTATAAAAATTAAATTTCAAAAAAGGACATATTACCACTCCCTCCATGCCAACTTGTTAATTATTTACTTTTCAACCATGCTAGATGAGCACCAAAGTGTCTATCAATAATTTGATGGTTCACACTAACACAAAATGCTAGTGCGATCGATGAATTTTGATTAGTATTTTGTGCTAGTGTAAACCATCGAAGTATGCATGTGGTGTACAACTTGGATACATTCTTAGTATACAAGTAGCTTTATCATAAATCAATTTTTTGTCTCTAGGTACACATATTTTTGATTAGTTTAATTGTAAATGTCTCCTTTAAATTAATACATCGTGAAAAAACACGAGGGCTTGTGTCTAAAAAAAAAGGATAAAAGTATAATTAATAGGGAGTAGAAGGTAGGAGTAGAGATAATAATGAATGGTACGTGGGGTTGATTTCAACAAACACAAAATCGTACGTAGGGTTTTGGTGGGCTGGCCAGCTGATGCATACTCACTTTTCACATATTCCTTTGCTTCCGAATTAATTATATCACTTTTCTTTAAACTCGTATCAAAATTCAGAGCAATTGTCTTCCTTCTTATTTTCCTAATAAAGTAAAAACAACGTCATCCTAATCTACAATATTTCTGTTTCTTCTAATCAAATTTCAACAACTCGTTTTTTTACTTTTCGACACTTTTTATAAGTTTCATGAAATCGACCCGAGACAATTAACTAGGGACGGAATGAGTCGAAAAGTATAAAATTTCACATTTGAAACGCTTAGGGTAGTAACATATAAAAAAGAATCAAATCTGAATTTTGTCTATATTTCATTAAAAATAAAGTTTGATATCCCAAAAAAAATCAAAACGCAAATATCTTGTGACCCTGAAATTCTCATTTAACTAACGGGGTAACGGCCGACTTCAAGACTGACCCGCTTCTTAAAAATGGTAGCTGAGTGCCCAACCACTTTAGTTAATTTTTGTCCGGGTTCCCCCCATAGCTCTCTTATTCTTACTTAATTACTTCATTCATTCATTCATTTAGTTCATATGTTCAATCTCATGTCCTCTCAAATCACTAGTAAGTACCACAATGTGTACTTTCATTTTACAAATGTTCCTCCCTTTGGTTAATAAAAGATGTACAAAATAGTGACACCGTTTTGACTCAACCATTAAACAAACATGTATAAACACCAAAAGTTTTTGCACGCACGAACATTTATTGTCTTGGTGTGTCAATGTAATGTTTGATGTCAAAACAATGTCGCCTTAATACAACTGTTATAATATTAGATAGATTCTTCAATAAACCGTCTCGTGTCAAGTATACATTTATATACCCGAGTTATTTGATAGCTCATTATAAGCTCTAAACACGATTTCTAAAAAGTTCAGATTAAGATTATATAGTAATTTAGTGCTCACTATTCAATTTTGTGAAAAGAAGAATATGAATAAAATGACGGAGAAGAGCATTAAATGTAAGGGATGACGCAAAAAAAAAAAATCATTTATACCCCGGAGTATTAAATACAACCCATATTTGATGATTAATTAACAATGACAAAAAAACAAATAGAATTATCACTAATCGTTACCGGCGGACAGAGGAGGATTCGGGTCTCCGGCGGCATTCAGGCGGCGATGGCATGAGGCTGACGAGAAGGTCGGCAAACGCGCCGACGATGAATTTGTGGGCGCTTTTGGGGTTGAGAGTTAAATAGCACATGAGGAGCTCGTGCAGGCGGTCCCAGTTAGCTCTGACGTCCGTCAGCTGCCGCGCCTCCACCATCTCCTGCATCGATCGCCGGAAGTCCAAGAACGGGTCCGGGGAAATCGTGGGCACGGCGACGCTCCCGCTGCCGAAGGCGGCGTCGGGCTCCGTCGGGGACGAGAACGAGGTCGAGGCTCTGGAGGAGGACGCGGAGGAGGAGTCGACGATGGAGTTCGACCGGCCGGGCGAGGAGAAGAAGAAGCGGCGGGAGGCCTGGACGGCGGCCAGGTCGGGGGCGGAGAGGAATCCCGGCTCGCCGCCGTCGTACGCTGCCGCGGCGGCGAGGGAATCGGGGTAGGGCGGCGCGGGTTCCGAGGCGGCATCGTAGAGGGAGTTGAAGTTCTTGATGAAAAATGGACGGCCGGGATCTGGGGTTTCGCGTTTGGGGGACGGGGACTGGGACTTTGACTTGGGGAAACAGAGATAGAGGTTTCTTCCTAAAATGGTGTTTGGCATTATGTGTGTTTTCTTCTGCAATTACTAATTGGCTTTTTACTGTATTTTATTTATGAGGGGAACAGAAAGAAAGGGGGGGGATAGGAAAGAAGTGAGAGTGTGTTTGGTTAAAGACTCAAAGGGATTTTCAGTTTTAGTTAGAGATTTGCAGGAAGGTTTGTTTGGAGAAGGGAAGAGAGAACACACTTTAGTTAGTTCCCCACTTCACTTTTTAAAGGCCGCGAGCAGAGCCAAAATTGATAGGTTCTATGCATTTAATCTTTTGATAAATCCTCAAATCGACCCGACCCAAACTCATCCTCACCCCCACACCCAAGTTTATTTAATTTTGGAGCTGAAATTTTGACTCCAAAATTAAATAAATTTGGGAGATGCAATCGACAAGAGTGTGGATGGGTTCGTTAGGGGTTAAAGGAACGTAGGAACTGTCAATTTTACAAATAGAGTGTTGTATGACTCTCGGGTCATGGACTGATATTAGGAAGGGACGTCAACAGAATCGGGGTGATTTATTCCAATTCTAATTTTTAATTTGTAATATTTTATTTCTTTTTTTAATCCAATTTTATTTTTAGAAATGAAAAAAACAGATCCTTGTTCCATGGGTTTTTTACCTCTCTCCATTTTGCCCTGGGTTTTTTACTTCTTTTGGTAGCGCACTTGGTTGTTACTCTACTCGTTAGGAGTACTTGTTAGTTACTAAAGTCAATCCTAAAGTCTTTATTTTCCTTTTACAATACAATAAAATAAAATTAACTTTAAAGGTGGTGTTGATTTTCTATTAATAAATTGAGGTAAATAATGTATGGCATCAAATTCCCGAAAGAAAATTAAAACAACTCAATTACAATGTTTATCTTTGAAACATATTCGAAATCGAACAAATTTTAAATCTAAATCGGTACCGATCCGATTATTGTGTTTAAGAGAACCACAAAAAATCTACTCCATAACATATTTGATGAATGATGAAGAATACACTATGGATCCGGACTTGATCCATGGCTCAAAGAATAAGGTTGGGCCTTGTTCACATTGGCCTTTTATGCAATGAGTTATTTACTCCCGGGTATAATTTAGACCCTGGCCCTGAGTGTAATCTCGAGTATGGACATCTAAATTAATTCTAATATACATTGTGAATGGTAATATTTGATTTAAGTTATTTTATATATTAATATTTATTTTATATTTTATATTATTTTCTAGAGTTGGCTAATCGGTCGGTCAGATCGAGTTCGGGTCCGATCACTTCAAATTTGGGTTATTTCAGGTTCGAGTCTATTTGGGTTCAAGTTGAGAAGTGTATGTCCATGACCCAATGTCATCGGATTCGGATCGACCCATGATAGGCGTGTCGTAGCACCTACAAATTAATTTATTATTTTCCTTAACTCTTAACTCCCTTTATGAATTAATATTAATTAAAACATATAGATAGGGCAAGTAAGGGTCGATCCCACGAGGAAAGATACTTTTTAGGCTATGAAAATCAGTTTACTCTGTCACATTTATTGAATAAAAACTGACTAAAATCTAAAACCTAAACTAAAGGATATGGGGGGTTTGAATGATAATTCTAAAAAGAAAAAAATGTAAATAAAATAAAGATAAAGATAACAGTCTAGAGATGGAACCACAGCAACACCTCGAATTCAGAAGACATTCAGGGAGAAACAAACACACAAACAAACACGCATTTAAACTTTATAAAAACGTAGACAGTAATAATTAACTTAAACCATTTTGAAAATACTTATAATTTTTAATAGAAAATAAACTGAACAAATCTGATTAATCCATTAATTATGCCTTGATTCTGAAATTAAACTGCTAATTAAACTCA
>OOIL02000038.1:832205-907598 GCA_900332095.2 Cuscuta campestris
AGTAGCTTAGAGCTAAAATTCCTTCAAAGTCAAATTGATTCAACAAACAAAGATTCAATCTTTTTTATCAAATAATTTGGCCTAAGAAAGTTTTATAATTTTAGAGACAATAATAAATCAATAAATCATATTTGAACAATTCATCCCTAACACACAAACAATTCGTCACTTATATTTTAACTTAAACATTCAACACAAAAACAAGCTTTGAAAATAATCATATTTAAATAATGGATATCAAATTCATCAATTGGAAATTAAACAAATTCAAAATCCTAATTCATAGAAAATAAAATTGAAAAGTAGAAGGAATGCTCCCTGGATTAGCTTCTGCGTTCAAAATAAGCTCAGGGCCGGACCAATGGAATCGCCGTCAACATCAGCCCAAGCTGTCCCTGCCGTGCTCCATTGCCGGAATCCATGGTCGTCTCCACCATCGCCGGACCTAGGGTCGGAACCCTAGGTCGGCACCTGCTCTGCTCCGATCTGTTCTCCTCGTCTCTATCCGTCTGGTATCTGCCTTTTTATAGATTTAGAAGTCAGCTTCCCTTCTTGAATTAGAACTCTATTTCCCCCTTGTTTGAGTTGGAGAAGGATCCTTCTTGCGCCAAGCACGAATTGGTTCCCTTTTTATTTTACTTTCTTCATTATCTTTTTGTTGTTTCTCTTTGTTTACGTGAGTAACAAAAGCAACTAAAAGGGTCAACTATTTGATTTGGCCCAATTAGTATTCTTTTTTCCATTTTGAACTCTATCATTTCACTGCTGTCTTCCTCAACTTTTTAGCCACCAAATTATATCTAAAAATATTCATGTAAAAGAAAATCATACCATGAGATATTTGTAGAATATAAAATGTCCAAAATCATGCATTTTATGTATAAAATGTAAACAATAGCCTAAAATGCTAAATAGAACAAAACAAGTTTATTTAAGTATAAAATGCATATTAATTGTCTTAAAAGTACTAAGAAATGAGAGAATAAAATATGACATTTTGTGACTTAACAACCCAACGAGTTATGACATTGGTTTTTTAAATTTTTAAATTCACATTAACACTTAGATTTTCTATTAAATAAGTTCAAAATATCAAAAAAAAAGTATTAAATCTATAAAATTATTTTATTTTAAACTCTGAATTATTTTTAAATATATAAATAAATATAATAAATTTAAATATCATTAAAATTAATATTTTATCTAAAAATTATTTTATTTTAAACTCTGAATTATTTTATTTAAGTTTTGGGAAAAAAAATAGATAATTATGTAATATCATTAAAATTAATATTTTATCTGAAAATATAAATTTATACACTAAAAACGAGTGGTAAAGTGTATAATTTTGAAAAATTCTTACTTTAGCGGGTCGGTTAGATCGGGTTCGGATTCAATCGGGTTTGACCCATTTTTAGCGGGTCATTCTGGATTCGGTCAACTTCTGGTCATTTCGAGTTCGGTCTATGTCCTAAATGAACCAAATTGCATTGAATTTATATTATGGTTAAATATATTTTTATCACAATTTGTGGTAAAGTGTGTCATTGTTTGACGAATAAAAATTAAAAACAAGAAAAGGCTTTATAATTAGATGAAGTATTATTTAGTGTAAATTTCGTTTAATATAAGCCGACGAGAGAGAGAATATACAAAATTTAAGTTCCTTGAACATCATATCATAAAACACCCAAAAAGGCCAAAACTACTAACACAAGATCTCAAAACTACTTACACACAGGGGCGGACCTACGGTTGTGCAAGTGGGGTCAATTGCACCCACTCAAAAAAAAATTATTTATTAATAGTAGTATGTAATTAGGTATTATATGTAGATTAAGGGCATCCAAGAAAAGTATATTTATATGTGATTAGGTGCTATTTTTTAAAAAATGGAACAGAGAATACCTTTTATAATTGTGTAGAATTTTATGCTTTAATTCTTTTAGATTTGGAAAACTGATTTAACTTTAATTACGAAACTTAATTACAAAATGTTCAATTTTTTTGAAATGTATGAACAAGTTTAATTGTTTTAAAAAGATTCCTAAAATATACTTAGTATTTGAAGAAATTTCTAGAATTAATATTTTAGTTCTTTAGTTTTTTTTTCTTTTTTAGTTAAAGCAATGAACGTATTATATTTTTTATACAGTATTTCAAAAATATTACATACAACTTGCAATATTTATCTCAAAATGCTATTTATTGATACTTTTTTTACCTTGTTTTAAATTTATTGCTATACAAATATCAACATTTTCTTTTTGTGCACAAAATGTGAACCCACCCACCGAAATTCCTGGGTCCGCCACTGCTTACACATACATGCATATTTATACTACGACCATTTTTATTTTTAGATATATAACAAGCTAGGCTTGGCTACATGATAGTAGTACATTTTTCACTTAGCATTCACTTAGACGGTAACATTAAAAGCGGTTTCTTGATTCAGAGCTGCGGCGGCCGCAACGGTAGCCGCCACCCCACCGGGACGAGTGGTATGACCTTCTTTGTTCCTCGCTTCAGCGCCCACCACCCCCACCGCGTCCTCCAACGTCACACCCTTATCATCCACAAGCTTCTCCTTTGCGTCCTTCCAATTATATTCGAACACATCATACAACATTCCTCGTCAATTAATTTAATTAAAGTGGATGAATATTTTGTAACAAGTTAAAAAAAATGGACACTAAATTAAATATATACCGTGAGAACATCACCAAGTTTTGTTTTGAACTCATCCTTGGTAATCCTGGCGTTCCTTGTGGCGGCGCGTTGAGCTTCCGCTCCTATTCCGCCCGGCAAAATCTCTCCCAGACCCGTAGCTCTAGCCTCCGCTGCCTGTATCGCGGCGGCGTCGCTCTGGTCCACCGGCTTGTCACCGGCGGAAATAGCAGTCGCCTCCAGTGCTTCCCCGATGGTGATTTTGTCGCTCACCACACCTTGCGGTGGGCCCACTGGGGACCTCTCTCTCGCCTCCCTTGTATTATCTCCCCGAACATATGTCCCCACAACCTTATAATTTAGACACATTAAATTACTACCACGTATTGATCACATATTTTCAAAATTAAATCAAAAGCTTTACTATGTGACAAGAATATTTTATCTAAGAGGAATTTACTTAAATAATACTAAAATATAATGACTTTCCATAAATAGCACAACATCTCAATGTAGCACTTTTAGTCCTTATGCATTATTCATTATTCAAGCAAATATTCGCTATCACTTGAACATTATGGACATTATTAAGTGCTATTTAGAAAATAAAACAGTTTAAGTGCTATTTAGGAAAATGACTTAAGTTTTAGTGCTAATTAATGCAAATATTTCTTTATCTAATTTGCTTTAAGGAGAAGTACTTACATCGGGTCCGATGGCCTCCACGACAACGGGGCGGCCGCCGACGTTGGTTTGGGAGATGGAGATGCCGGGGTCTCTGATGACGTCAGTGACGTCATCAGGACTAACCCCGGCGAACCTGGCGTTGTGGGAGGCGGCAGACTGCATGACGGCGGCAGGGCCGCCCTTCTGACAGTGGCCGAGGGTGACGTTCTCGGCGGACTGCATGGCGGCAGCGTCTTGGGGTGTTATGGGCTTGGAGGCGAGGTGGCCGGAGGAGACGTCGAAAACGTCTTCATATTTGATGGGGTCTTGCTGGAGGACGTTGTCGGGCCTTCTTGGTTGTTCCTGGCTCATTATATATATCTATATATATGCCTTAAACAAATCTCGAACAATTTGATGAGAAGTAATAGTATTTTTTCTGAGTTGCGAGAGAGGGCAGGGGTAGCTATGTAGATGGGTTTATATATGTGTGTGTGGGCGGGAGGAGCGGTGGGCGGCGGTGCGGTGGAGGACAGATCAGATGATGTAAGGGTGAAACGTGTTGAGAGAAGAAGGGAACACTTCAACCTCTCCAAGTCTCTAGTAGTCTGATAATCTTAATTATATTCTACAGTAATTTCTAGCTTCTTCAAAGTTCAAACTTCAAACACGGAGTATATCCTTCTTTCTATTTAATTTTTTACCGTTACTATCTCCAATTATATATTCTCCCTATTGGTGATTTTAGTGTCATCGATTATCTTGTGTGATTGAATTTACTTAGATCAAACAAGGATTTAAATAGACGTTGTCAAACGAGTTATGAGGCGCGGAGTACGCACTCGTTCAACGATATTACAATTTCATAACGGGATCTGTGGGCGGTAGCCCCCGTGTAGTGAGATCCAAGGAGCGACAGCCCTTAACGGGGTCTAGGTTCAGATTTTCGTGAACAGATTCCGAAACATTAAAGCATTTGGATGTGTGGATGAACTCCAAAATATCCATGAAATCGCAAGAACCCATTCGCGCGAACGTCAATCTCCTTAAGGAAACTTTCGCGTTTTCCGACATTATCTCTTCGCGCGAACGTTCACCTCATTTGCGAGCGTTCATGTCTGATCATCGATTTTCGACTCTATAAATAGAGTCTCGTAGGTATGGGTTGAGAGATGATTTTCAGTGCTTGTTTTTTATTAAAGTCTTATACGATTAAAGTATTTCAGATATCCGAAATAACTTTGATATGAAAGCGTAATACGTGATTCGTTGTACTCTATCAAGTTATTCTTCTCGTTCTATGTTAACGATGCTTTGCAGCGTTCTTCCTCCATTCATATGGTTCTATATTGAGAAAGTCATTATGTTTTAGTCCTATTTAGGTAATTACCCTTCATATTTCTAACACTCCCTCTGTCATAATTTATTTATCCAATTTGATTTTTTCAATATCAAATTAGATGAACTTTGCACTTTCATTAAACACATAATACAATGTATATTAGTATAAAGATCAGATGATTTATTAGCTTTATCTTGTTGGTTTTGAAGCCCCAAGGCTTCAAATCAGGATTTCAAACATTCTCTCTGCCACATTTGCTTTAACTTTCACCAAAATTTCACTATAAATGGATTTGAAGCCCCGTTGCTTCAAACAACGACTTCAGACTTCTATCTTTTTCATTTTTTAATACTTATCTTCTAAAATTAAATTAATAATATTTTATTATTTAATTAAATTTAAACGACATTAATTCATTAAATAAAAAAATACATTCAATAAAAATTACATTAATAAAATAAGATTTGAATAATAACAACATAAATAAAAATTTAAAAATTACATTACATTACAAAGAAATTAGTGATTATTCGAGCGACTAAAAATATCTTCAATCAAATCTACCGTTAGTGCATTGTGAATCTCTCGACTTCAGATTTCTTGGCGGTTTTCTCGTTTCTTTTATTCATCGATTTCTTTGTAGTAGCCACCATTGACAACAACCCGTCGCGAAACAATGAAAAATGAGATCAGAGCTCTCTTTTCATCGTGTCAGATGATGATCATCTCATTTTTCGAATATTTTTTTAGAGAGAACTAAAAAATAGAATATATTTTGGAAGAATTATGGAGAGAATGATAATAGGTTGTGTGCGTTTGTTTTGTTTAAAATAAGGGGTATTTATAGTATTAAAAAATAATTTTTTTAAATAATACCCAACGGCATTATAGCTGTTTGGGCCTCCAACGGCTCACTCCCTCCCCTTTTCTCAGTGTTAAACATTTAAGCAGATATGATGATGTCCGTTTAACGCAGCACGGGAGGTGTTTAACGCCCCCGGGCCCCAGGCCTTAAAACTGGCCTTAACACCGATGGGTGTTGCACCCACTACCAATGCTCTAATGGGTGGGTGGCACTATCATGCGGAGGTGGACTGGTGAGAGTGAAAGCACACACCCTGACACACCCAATCCAATTACACAGACCAATGAAGAAGTGGTGGGAGAAGATCAAAGTTCACCTTAATCAAAGCTTGAGATTTACTACTCTCTACTAATTTGGATATCATTTTTCTCCTGTAAATTTTATTTATAGACACTAAACCTGCATAGGTAGTTGGTGTAAGGAAAAGATGTCAAGTGTATTGATCATCAGATCGAATCTCAGCAGCGGTAATGTAGGAGTTCTATTCAGTGTAATAGCTCCTTCTGCATACTGGGCATGGAACGATTTTTTTTAAAGACCAGATTAAACATCTACGAAGTGATGTCAAAATTAGACACCAAACCAAAGAGTACTAAATATCTATAAAGTGCAAGCTCCACTCTTCAAGAACCAAAGAGTAAGACCCGAGATTAAAGTCTAATTTACTTCGTTTCATTAACTGTTTGGCCGGATCTGAGGGTCCTTTAGGCATGGGACACATCTTTTTTTTTTTCTAAATATCTATAAAGTGATGTCAAAATTAGAATACACATTGTTTTTCTTGAGATGACATGCCCACCAAAAAAATACACACCAGACAAAATAGTGCAGTCTCTCTTTGATTCTATACAAACAATTGGCAGAAACAACAGACGTCTGTCTGTCTGATCAAAACCCCAATTCATTTGATTAAACGATGAAATAGGGACCGGACGTCCATTGTTAACTCCCATCTACCCACTACCAAAATAAAATTTGCTTTTTTTTAAACACTCTAATCTCTTTGTCCTTAAATTTACATCTACAATTTTCCACATTATTGTTTACGGAGCATATCAAAATAAAACTCAACTAAGGAAAGAGAGGGAATGAGATTCTAAAGCTTAAAGGTAATTAATAGGTTGCTTTGCCCCTACTCAATTTAAAACACGTCATTACTATTATTTTAATTTTAATTTTTATTATTTATTATTATTATTAACACTAAAAATTGAGAACCACCCAAGGGCCAAGATATGGAAGCTGATGGGCAGAGAAAACGACCCAAGGAAGAAAATCCATTGTATATGGATCATCACTTTCTTTTAAACAAACCATATGATAGTGAGAGAAGTTGTAGCATGAGCAATGTTGGAGAATCCAACAATAAATGCCTATGTGCTATATTTTTCGAAAACAAAATTTTATCACGGCAACAACAATGAAGGACGATCATATATATTAGAATTAATTGAGCACTCATACGTACCACCAAAAGGATCAATCTCACTCTTCGTCAAACTATGAATATAGCTCAATTTACCTCTTACAAAGTAACTCTTCAATCAATCCTCGTAAACAATGGGGATGAGGTTTTTTTCAAAAAAGGAAAACAAAATTTCTACTAGACACATCACAGCAGCTATAGCCTATAAAGTAGGGAATAATGAAACTTTGTTATGAAAAGAGGATTAAGCAACAAAGTAAGGAATACTAAGATTTTGCCATAAAAAATGAGTTAAGGACCTACATGAAAATGTTAAAGCTAAACACTATCCTTAAATAACTTTTTCAAAACGTTACAACTTAACGGTTACGCGGTTGATAAACGGACACTATGTTAGTGGTTGGTTTAAATTCAAAAATCGAAAAGGTTTTGAATGGAGATATAAGTTAAGAAATTTGTGTAGATTGCAGTTTGAAGAGCCATATTAAGGGATGAATTGGAAGAGGCATGTGGAATGCATGTTAGGAAATCATTCTAAGTTCTAACCAAACAAAAGGTAAGTTTATATTTTCAAGCTAAGGCTTCCACAGGACCAGAGTGGCCTAAAAACACACAACTTCCAAAACATCAAGAGATATGGCATTCAAACTACTAATTTTCTAAGATTGTATATTCTGCTACTAATTCTGGTGATGTAAGCCAAGACAATCCAAATTTTGACAATGCTAGTTTGTGATTTCATACTTTGGCAATTTGTCTAAAGTGACTCTGCAACTAAACATTCCATACCTCAAAACTCACACAAATTGTATGAATTTCCAAATCCTATAACAAAACAAAAAAACCTTAATGGAATGGGTAGTTAGATTTCATATACAAATGTAAAACACAAAGTTTAGGAACTAGTTTTCAGTTTACCTGCAATTCAAGATTCCAAGTGGAAACTCTGCAGATAATATCCAATTAATGAAAAAAACAGCAGAAATTATGAAAATTGATCATATAGAGCATATTATATGGAGTATTGATTGATTAAGATTTAATACTGGGTATTATTAATTAAAGAGAAGTCACGTTTCATTTAACCATGATAATATAATTAATTAATTAATTAATATTTTTGGTTCCATTACCGGGGTTGGAGCCACAATTGAAGCTTAAGAAGGGCTGAAAAAGAAATAAGTGATTGTTGAAGGATTACTGTACAAATACAAGCCGCTCATCGTCGCCGTCCTCTTCTTGGTGCGGTCCTTTAGGGACGGTGACCACCAGTTCGCCGTCACTAAAAGCGGCGCTGGCCATGCCTGGCAGAGTGTACGGCGGGAGGCGGAATCGCCACAGGTCGAGCTCCAGCTCCGCAAGGGGAAAGTCTACGAGGCTGTCCCCGCGGATTACGATCTTCGTGACGCCGGGGTAGATCTGGACGGTGTGGGCCCTGATGTTCCCTCCGGCGACGTCGTCGGTCGGGACGACGAATCGGAATGAATCGTGGGTCTCCTCAACCGAGACGTCGGCGTCGGAGTGGAAGGGCAGCTCGAGGACCTTGGCGAAGATGTGGGGAAGTCGCCGGAGCTTCTTCTGCCGGAACCCCACCACCGTCTCCGACTGAGAAAGAGCCGACGCGATGTCGTATCGGACTGTGATGTTTCTCTTCTTCGGCATGGGATGGACCTTCATGGCTGCAAAAAAAAGAAAAGAAACCTCGGCGATTTCAGAGTGAAGAGACAAAACCCTAATTCCAGATAATCGTAATTCACTGTGTGTTACGGAGGAATTGATTAATTTCTGGGAGGTCGAAGAAGGGAGAGATGAGGTTGGTGGGTATATAAATGGAAGACGAGGATTGCAGGGCGGTCTTTCAGGGGATTGATTGAATTTAACCCGAGAAGAAGGTGATGATGCAAGTGGAAGCCCCCAGTTTTTACCTCTTCTTACCCCGTGACTTCCACACTGTAAAATTTCTTTAACACCGAGATTATTGGAGATTATAGTCCTAATTCTCTTCGGATAAGGGAGTGTTCTTCCCTTTTTTTACCTTTTGAAGTAAATTTCCAAAATTAACTAAGTATTCATTAATTAAAAATAATTTTCAGTTCAGTTCTTACATAGACGACCGTTAAAACAATGTTAAAAGACGTTAAATCCTCTACTAATTTCTCAGGTACTTTGTAATTATATATTTTCGTTAAATAATCCATTTTCAAAGTAAAAATAAATTTCATATGAAAAAATATTTTAAGTTTTATAGGATGAGAATATGATAATAAATAATATAATAATGATTTTATATACTCCCTATGTCCCCAATTTAATTACAAATTGCAGGTTACGGAGTAAAATTTCTTACTTTTTAAAATCATTTTATTTACAAATTACTATGTCAATAAATAAAAAACTTACTACCTCCGTCTCAGAGTATTTGTCCACTTTCATTTTTACACACCATCCAATGCACTTCTTTAATCCATTTTATCTTGTAATTTGTATTTTAAAAAATAATAGAAATTATATATTAATAATCTATATGTTAAGACAAATCAAACAAGATCACACATGAGTCAAAGTGCTTAGATGAACAGTTCCAAAAGTCAAAACTGGATGAATATTCAAGGGCAAAGGGAGTACTCATCAAAAAACTACGACAAAAGTTCTACAAAACAAGTGGTGTTTTATTTTATCAAATACTTAATGAAATCGCCTAAACAAACAAAAGTTATCGAGAGAAGAGAAAAAAATTGTTCGGAGTAACCTATTTATGGACAGATGGTGTAAAACATACGTAATATTAAGTCAAGGAAAGCGGATTATTTATTGCTTTTTTTCTTATATAATGTGGGGACCGATTACAAAGTATGAACCGTGTAGATTATTTATTGCTTTCTTTTTTTATGAGGCTTTCATTCCTATTTATAAATTGTGTTCTTTAATAATGAAATTATCGTGACTCTATATATATATATATATATATATATATATATATATAGTCACGATAATTTCATTATTAAAGAACACAATTTTGTGTATATATAGGTAGAGTTTCGTATAATAAGTACGCATTTGTTCAACCCGTTATTAATCTGAGACCCGACTAGGAAACTTTTGCTAGTCGATGGCTTTGGGCCTTTGGCCGGATACCCACTCCGTTCTTAACTATGATTGGGACATTGGATTAACATTTTTTTGGCAAGGTTGAAGGATTAACTATGCATGACACAAAAACTTGAAGGACCAACAGTGGAATTTAGCCTATTTTTAATCAATTAACTTAGTTGTTGGATTTGCGAAATAGTTTGTTAACTTTGAAAATAAATACTGATAAGTATACGTTGGCAAGTGTATTTTGATCCTAAAATTATCATAAACGGGTTGAAAGAAGAGTCTTTCAAGTTCTAATGTGAGAGTATTTGTTAGGTTCATAATTATATATATTTTTATCCATGTTATCTATGAAGTTTACCATTTTTATGAATCAATTCTGGTATTTAAAATATAAATCTGTCCAAATTGCAATGCTTATGATGTTTAGGAGTTAAAAAGGCTCTTTTAATATTTATTCGCATTAATTATTTTCTGGTTAGTTTTAAATTAGTATTGTGCTAAATGGAACAACTGGGCTGAAATGTAATTATACCCAAGTGCCATACATTGAGCCCAATTCCATATTTAATTTGGGTGGCCCAAATGTTTTAGGGTAATGGTATACCCTTACCCATACGCCAGGTCTGATATAATTCATTCGCCGGCTTACATTTACGCAGAAAACAAGAGAGAGAGAGAGAGAGAGGGAGGAGAATCAAGGTCTACGAGAAGAAGCTGATAGGTCTACAAGGGTATTAAACTGTAATCATTCGTATACATGTTGTAAATCGTTTAAGTAGATCTAAATTTGCGAAACTTTGAATATTACTGCTGTTTGATGTAAATCCCGACTTTGCTGCCTCCTTAAAACTATTTGTATTGACAATTTGGCTTGAATGTGAATCTGAAATGGTTGTATATTGTTTTAAATCTCTTTGGGTGAATGTTTTGTTGATGTCTGTCCTTGAAATGAGTGAGTAATTTGATAACTCAGTTCGATGTGTAACCTTTGAAGCCATTTTTACAATTGAAGCTCATATATATTTATTTTAATGTGCTAAAATCAGTATAGGAACATGAAATGAGTTTTGAAAGTCTATTTAAATCTGTTTGAAACTACTAAGAGGGCTCACTTTGTGGTTTTGGGTAGATTTAATCCAGGAAAACTCTAGTACTCCTAACACTGACTTTAAGTGTGTGCCTTTGTATGAGGGTATTTTATAGGTCTGATACTATAAGCATATAAGCCCAAGTGTTGAGAAAAAGAAATACTGGAAGAAGATGAATGGAAGAATGGATTGAATTGTGAGTCGAGTCTGAAGCGGGGCGGAACTGAATGTATGCTTACTATGCCATATTATAATTTAAATTAAAATTATTGTAGGAATAGCAATTTAGGGTTGGGGCATCGGTCCAAATGTAGATTGGGGCTGCATAGCTAACCGGCCCAATTTTATAATTGAAGAAAGCCCGAATCTATATTTGGATGGATTGGTCCTTTCTTCCAATTGGGTCGATTAACTATGCAGCCATAATCAACATTTAGCCCAACGCTCCAACCCTAAATTGCTCTTCTTACAATAATTATAATATGGCATAACAAGCATACATTCGTTCCTCCCCCTTTATACTCGACTCACAATTCAGTCCTTTCTTCCTTTTGTCTTCTTCAGGTATTTCTTTTTCTCAACACTTGGTCTTATATGCTTCAACTCTCAGACCTAACAAATACCCTCATATGATAACAAAATTATGCATTGTTTCTATTCAATCTATGCATGAAGCACAATTGCCCTATGTTTTTTATCATTAATGAAGTATTATACTCCGTATATATGTTCAAAGTTTTTGCATCCAAAAGCATTGCACCTATATATTTTCATATACGTGTATGACACGCTCCCCTCTAGAGATCCTATTTTCATGACTCAGATAAGTTTTGGCTTTGTTTTGATTTTTTTTTCAAATTTATGACTTTACCTATTTTAATGTTTTTATAAGAATATTTCTTTGCGTACTTTTAAAGGAAAATTTATTATAAAATGTTAGTAATTTTATAGTACTCGCTTTTATTTATTACATTTGAAAAATATGCATTTTATCAGGTTCACAAGAGTATTATGCAGAAATACAGTGTGAAGAAAGTAAACAATTTTAGTAGAATTTATGTAGTGGGAGGATGAGCTGTTTTCATTTGTTTATTATTTTGGTGGTGATAAATAGTAACAAACATTAAATTTGTTATTCTGAACCCAAAATGATCTAATTATTGCTGTAGTTAGGCCACATCTACATCTTTACCTTATATATAAAAAAGACTTAAGATTCAAAATTAAACCAAGTCATGAAATCTTGTAGTTATATGTTGGAAAGTGACTAGCAGCATGCATGATTTTATACAGAGTACAAGATAGAGCCCATTTAACTATTTGCCATATCACTTTGAGACTGCAATTTGCACCAGTAAATAAATTCTTTCATGTATTTAGCTGCAAAGGAAAAGATTATGAAATTAACCAGAATATTATTGTGGGTGAACTTGCAGCATTTTTGAAATAATTCTGTTATATGGAGCTGAATTTGATGCTCATATTCCATTCTATTTATTTATTATACAGGCCATCTGTCTCCGAATAAATCTTGTTGTCCGCAGTGATGGTACCATTTCTCGAGATCATATTTTCATTTATGTTTCTAGATGATTATATTTTGCTTCCCAGACATGTATTATCTAATATCTATGCATGTAATGTGTAGGCCGCACAAAGTGTGAACCCTAAAGCGTACCCACTGGCTGATGCGCAACTCACCATAACAATTTTGGATTTGGTCCAGCAAGCTGCCAACTTCAAGCAGCTCAAAAAGGGTGCTAATGAAGGTTGTTTTTTGTTGTCAATACCTACATATTTGTTTGTTTTCGCTCTTGTTTGACATGATTATGTATTAAATCGTAAGGGAAATGTGTTCTAACCTGTTTCAGCGACAAAGACACTAAACAGGGGAATTTCTGAGTTTGTTGTCATGGCTGCTGATGCCGAGCCACTCGAAATTCTTCTTCACCTTCCATTATTAGCCGAAGATAAGGTGATCATTGTGACTTCTTTCTTCTCTTACCAAGAACTTTATATTCTTGTGTTGTGCTCTCTCGTCTGATATAGTTGAATTTGAGTATCCTCTGATCTGCTAATTTATGTGATGTTGAAGCACCCGATTATGAGAATATATTTCGTATTGGATGTCAATGACGAAGCTTAATTTGGATATCATAAAAATCATTCAGTAGCACCAAGGGGGTTTTAAGGGTGCAATGTTGTGTGTGTGTTTTCTCATGAGAAAGCAATTTCAATGATTGAAAGACTCCAACAAATTTAAACCCAAACCCTCATTTATTCAGATAGTGCCATAGTCGTAGTATTTTCATGTCTATTAAACAAAGCCATACAACAAGTGGACTGCACATTTGTAGTACATGTCTTTATTGTGCCTTTTGTGTTTGATTGATTTTACTTCAACCTTTTCTTATCTGTATCGCGTGCACCTTGATCTCAGAATGTTCCCTATGTGTTTGTTCCCTCCAAACAAGCTCTTGGGCGAGCATGTGGTGTTACTCGAGCTGTGATTGCTTGCTCAGTGACAAGCAACGAGGGAAGCCAGTTGAAAACTCAAATCCAACAACTTAAGGTGGCGTACATTTATTTCCCTATTGCTGTGTAAACTGTCCATCACCTTTTTCTTCTTTTTTATATTCCTGCTGTATTGAACTCAATTTTATGTCTTTTGCGGCTTGTAGGATGCCATTGAGAAGCTCCTCATATAAATGGTGGAGTGGAGTGGAGTCTATTCAGCATGATGGGCCTCATCAACTCTGCACTAAATTAGGTTCTGAGGCTTTGACTGGCCATGTTTTTTGGAGTAATTCTGTTGTTGATCGTGTGCTTGTTTGTTTTATGAATTTCGTTCTTAAGAAGTTAAAGTGCGATAAGAATCTTCACTTTTCATTAGGTATTCTTCTTGTTTGCCATTTCGTATTGGTTGGATAATTAATATGGTTACAACTCTTCTCCGGTATCAATTTTAGTACTCCCTCCGTTTTCATTTATATTGTCTTTTTCAGTTTATGATGTTTGATTTAAATTATTTTCATATTATTTTATATAAAAAATAGTCTAGAATTAAAAAATAAAAATTATATGTTACATCAAAAAATTTAGAAGACTAGTGGTGTTATGATTATTTTATTTTATTTAATGACTACTGAAAAGAAGAAAGTAAATAAAGTTTGTTTATTTGAATTGTAAATATATAATTTAATTTTGGAGTAATTGAATAGTAAAAGTTAGCTGGAATTATTTTGAGGTTTTTCCTAGCAACTGTACCATTACAATTTGTAAGGTTGCAAATTCTACCCGTTTCGATAATATCATTCCTTTTTTACTGTTGTCACGGATAAAATTTTGATCAAAAATGGATATTACATACGGAGTATTTACATGGATGATGCATGTCTACGATAATGAAATGGTGGAGGGATGTAAAGATTGTTTTCTCACTCGTTATTCTATTTATCACCAAATTTATCAATATAGTTGTAACACCCCTGTCCTAGAGTATTTGTCCATTTTCATTTTTACACACCATCCAATGCATTTCTTTAATCCATTTTATCTTGTAATTTGTAAATTAAAAAATTATAGAAATTATTTATTAATAGTCTATATGTTAAGACAAATCAAAGAAGATCACACATGACTATATTTAGGCTTACACATTGTGAGAATTTGATGAGTCAAAGTGCTTAGATGAACAGTTCCAAAAGTCAAAAGTGGACGAATACTCTGGGACGGAGGGAGTATTGCGTACCATGTGGAAAAAACTGGAAAAAAATTGGAAGGTATTGAGTAATAGATGTTACATGTAATTCTATCCAAATCCGACTCATTGACATTTCTAAGATATTGTGATAAAAAAACTCATGGAAGTTTAAACGTTCATATTTCTTTTGTTCAACAAAAAAATTTCACAAATAAATTGACATAATTATTACCCTAAAAAAGATGAAATTATGTGATGAAAGTGACATAAGTACAAAAAATGACACAATTTTTTTAAGAGAAGTCTTTATTTATTTATTTTTTTGGACAAAATGTACAATATTTTATTCAACAAATATAGTAACCACTTACAGTCCAGAAATCAAGCTACTTTAGATTGTATAACGAGAAACTTTTAACAAAAAACATAGTGTTTTTAATTGCAGCTTCGACCGAGAACTCTTTACCATGTATCTTTGCATTTCTCATCTTCCAAATGTTGTACCAGTTTGCAGCTAAAACCGCAGTAGTAATGGACCTCTTCCGCTTTGTCTTAATGTTTTGAAGCTCCCTTTCAATGTCGTCTAGCAGCATTGCACTCTTCAGTTTGATACCGAAGGCATCAAACACGGTTTCACGCAAGACAGCAGTGATTTTGCATTCCAAAAACAGATGGTTTATTGTTTCAGCTTCCTTACCACATAATCCACATTTATCTTCAATGTCAAGAAACCTGTGTAAGAAGCTTCTGGTTTTGAGTCTCCTTTGGTATATCAGCCATGCAATGATCTTATGCTTAGGGTGAGTTGTTTTGCTCCATACCCATCTTGTCCAGTGAGGTTTCTGTCTATCCCCGGCCAAGGAGCCACTTGTACCCTCTCCTAATAGAATATGGTTTATGTAAGTCCATACCTTCAAAATTGCTTCTAATATTGAGCATGGATTTCCAGTAGGATGGGCAGTCATTCTTAGGGTTGATATCCCAAAAATTTCCATCTTTAATGTATCTGGAGTGAACCCATTTGACCCATAACAAGTCCTTCTTATTGGCCATGTCCCAGTTTACACTTGCCATATTCCATAACATGATATTTTTGATGCCCAGGCCACCCATGGACGTTGGGGTGCACACATCATCCCAATTAACGGGGGGGTATTTTCTTTTGATCAATAGAACCACCCCATAGGAAAGTCCTGCACAGTCTTTGGATTTGATGGATAACATCCTTAGGGAGAATGAATATTCTAGCCCAACCCAAAAATTCATAATCCCAAATAACACTGAGTTAACAAGACATTCTACCAGCGTAAGAGATATTCTTGCTTCCCCAAGTGGTAATCCTGGCAGCAATCTTATCAACCAGACATTTACAATCTCCTTTCGCGAGCCTACATGAAGTAATAGGGATGGATGCCCAGGTATTCAAATGGTAAAGTCCCAAGGCTCATACCTGTGCTCTCCAGGATATCCTGTTGCTTTTGCTCTGTCACCCCGGCAAATACTATTTGGGATTTGAGGGGATTAATCTGAAGACCTGTGAGAAGTCTTTATTTTGAGATAGATGAAACAAGACTCTATTCTTTAGGGTTGAAAAAAAAAAAGAGTTGATGTTGGAAGAAACTGGAAAAAAATTGGAAATCGGAAGAAACTAGAAAGAAATTGAAACGAAATGAAAAAAGCTAGCAAGGATTGAAAAGAATTGAAACAAGTTGGAAAATGTAGGAAACAATAAAAATGTTGAAATAAATATTATACTCTATATAATCCAACATCTATTTTAATTACTCGTATTAATTACGGAGTAGTAATACTCTTGTTATTCGAATGTGTTTTTTTACACATTTCGGGTCATTTTTTTTTTGTTTCACAATGTAATATTATAATTATTGGAGTTTTTTTTAATTTAAAGTTTTGATGTTTTCTCCAACTCAATTCTGTTGGGATAAGTGCCCTTCACTAGAGGAGAATGAATAGTAAGACACGAGAATGTTGATAAATTTTTATGAAATAAAAAATGCAGGGATAAAATAAAGTGCGGAATTAAAAGCGTAAGAAAAGAACACACCATTTTTATACTGTTGTGACTAGTCCAGTTCCCAAAGAAGCTCTCTCGAAGGTCCCACTTAATTCGTTAAGCTTAAGATGCCCAACAAACCGATACAACTTGAGAACTCGGGTCACACGAGTTTCTACAACGTTTGTTCAGAGATACTGCACTCCAAGACTTCAAAGGCTCGTATATGTACCCTACACAAAAATTCAACAGCTCGGACTCCTCGCCCAAGACTTCAACCACTAAGATCCTGGTTTCTTAGCAAACCCAACTCTCAATGAGAAGAATTGGTCTAACACCCCAACTCGCATAACCAGAACTAACGAGTTAGCGAACCAGGTTGTTACTATTTATCCCAATTGTCATTTAGACGTGTCATATTTCTTTTCCCTAACATTGAACAACCACATTTGTTTAACCACTTGACAGCCGATATCGTCTTGAGAGAAAACAGAGCTGAACCCAGAAGCCGATCCAATTAATTAGCCTTCTTTCTTCCGATCGTCGTCTAGGTTCACGGGAGGCCTTTGTTTTCTTAAAGTTTTTCAACAATTAAGGGGCAACCTTTAACACTATGTTTGGTTCAAGGAATTTGAAAAGAAAAGAAAAGAAAATGGTGTTCTCTCATTTTCCTCACCAAAACGGGAGGAATTTGATTTTCCCTCCTCTTAATATATTTTGTCTTCTCATTTCCTTATCCTTCCACTTTTCTTTTCCTCTCTATCCAAACAAGAAATGCTATTTTCCATCCCATTTTCTTTTCTTTTCCATTTCAAATTTCTTGAACCAAACATAGTGTAATGCAAGAAAGAGAAATTCTTGAGCATTATTTAAGTAACAAAAACTGATATAAAGTGTAGAGTGGAGCATTAGTTGATTCATTTCCAGAAGAATACACAAACAACAGTTCTATATGACCCATCAAACAACCCCATTAAAATTTAGAAAAAAAAATGCTATAATTGAACTCCAGTACTACCTTAAAAGTCTGGCTTCATGATAAAGCAAAACCAATAAAATTAAAACACACACTAAGCAGCCTAGTTTTACCACAGCGCCAGACCGCCGGACAGCCTTATTAAAACCATTACCTCTTTCCTTTTCTGTCGTTCCGGCCCCTCTTTCTGAACTCCCGGGTATCAGCAGAGTACTGTTTCTTGATGAAAAGATTCCTCATTGCAGCCTTCACTGCTTCCGCGGCTGTCAAGAAGGCCTCTGATTTGACATGCAGATCCCCTTGCAGTTTCTGGAGCATTTCTTCTCCTCCGGGCGAATCTTTATCTTCAAGAAAGGATGTTTCTTCCTCAAGACTCTTCTTGAAACCGGATAAAACCCTCACCCGTACCAATGATCCTTCGGTTGATTCAGAAGAACCGTTCAGACCCGACACGCCCATGACCAGCCATAACAGGTCTGCTGACGTGGCAGTCCCCAAGCTCGTTGGGATGAAGGTTTCTGAACCAACAATGGGGACAACCTGGAAATGGGGAAAAACAAAATATATTGTAATAATAGGAGAACATTAGAGAGAGCAAAGAACGAATGAATGGTAGGGATTTGGATGGGTACTTTGAAAAGAGAGAGACTTGTCATGGAAAGGTCACAGGTCAACAGCATAACTCCTGGCAAGCTAAAGGCCGAGATGGAATTACCAAACGGAACATGAAGAGGATGAAGGAGAGTTGAAGATTTAAAGATAGTTTTACTACCTCTGAACAGCTACTGCAACTAGTGATCCATCTGGAGTGGCACATATATCAGTAATGGCAGGAACAAAATTTTCTTCGCCTCCATTTGACAGTGCAGCTCCTTCCTAAGTTATACTCGGAGAAGTGAATAATGGTGTGAGAACTATGGTTCTTTATAGGAGGCAAACGGAAAAAACGCTACCTGTGCTCCAACAGGACATGTGTCTAGAAGAGAACCAGAAACATAGTCCCACAAGCGAACCTGAAAGCAGAGTTCACCATTTAGTCAAATGCTTGCTAGTGTAAGAAATACTATGCCAAATAACTTTTATCACATTCAGAGATGGAGGGAGAGCCGTGAGCCTGAGCCCAACACTTGAGTTGCTCATATGGTGGCCAAAAGGACTCGGGTTTGAACCATTGTGGAAACAGTTTATAGGAAAAAAACATTGTCTTGGAAAGACTGTGCATATATATGGTGTCCTCTTCCCCTACCCCACAAGGAAGGGGGCACTTGGCGCACCCTGGATGGCCCTTAACATTTAAAGCTGCAATACATCAGTTTTATGAATTTCACTCACTGTTGAATCACCGCCCCCAGAAACTAAAAAGCCTTGTGGACAATCTTGATTGCAAACAAAGGCAAGGCAGGAGACAAACCTGTCAATAATGAAGCCCCAAACAAAAACTTAGATATGGCATAACATTACTTATTACGAGTATTAGCTCGTACAGAATACTTTATCCATCCCAAAATAAAGTTTCCACAAAATAGGAGACATCCCAAAATAAAACCACAAAATTTCACCTTTTTCTGAACTCCATGAGAAAGCAAATGGGGACGTTATGTTGGGACAGATTTAGTAATTTATTACCATCCTCTAAAATATAGTGGCAAGTGAAAAATTAGAGATATACTCCGTACTTACTCGGTATGACCAAGGCAAAAGCTCTGGATCTCATGAGCTCCATTTAATGGCTTTTTGGGGAATAAAGTAACCTGTTATTTTATGGGCTATAAGAGACTTCAGATATTCCAAAACCTCTGAAGGTAAACGAGTACAGAAAGTTACATTACACGGATTTTGAAGTCACGGTCAGCACTAATGATAAAGCGTCCATCTGGTGAAAACTCCTGCTTGGAAAACACACACTGAGAATAGCATACTAGCGATACAATTTTCATGAGCAGATAAAGAAAAACAATACCAGGCTAGTAATAATGCTGCAATAGTGTGAAAGAATTAAAACTGGTTTCTTGTCAGGAATATCTCGCTTTTCTTGAACGTTATCTAAATCTGTTGCATAAACCGCTCCAAATTTGTCTGCAAAGCAAACAAAGCAACCATCCTTGCTTATGGCAACAGCACTGACTCTTTTCTCTGATAAACTGTTAACACCATAAATGGTAAGATACATACATAGAGTATTAATCAACTAAATACGAAACGTCAAATTTTTAAGGATTTTTTTGATTGAATTGTCTAGTTCAATTACTACCAAATCACATGTAACAATAAAATACGATACCCAAATTCATTTTCTACAAACTGATGATAGCATGACCAGTAATTAAGTGCCAAAAATAAAGAAAATAAATTTAATGTCACTAGTTACTACTCAAAGCTAAACTTAAAGGTAAAAATTACAGTGATCTGAAAAGCATGAAGGAAAGGCAATAGCTTTCTGCTTGGGATATACTCCACAGCACATTTGAAGAATCCTTAATCTGAAAAGCTTACATAGTATGGGTACATCGCCAAGAATCAGTATTCCAAATCTTAACAAGCTTGTCATCTCCTGCAGACACAAATAGCTTCCCTTCCGCGCCATATCGAATCGCCCTGATTGAGTCCCTGTGCATGTTCCCCCCAGAATCGTCCGACAATGACTCTGAATGACATCTGCCGGTGATTATTGAGCAAAAGATGATCGTTTTCCATCAAATCCGACTTCTCGCATTCGTCTTAACAGTAATAAAAATAATTTTTTTATAGGGTGGGGGAGATGGCCGGAAAGAATGAGGAATGTGGCTCACCGGAGGAGATTGAAGACCCGGAGGTCCGACCCGACGGAGACGGCAACGGAATCTTGACTCGGGTGAACTGCGATTAGAGCCGGAGCGACCTCCGCTTCCCGGCTCTGCTCGTTCTCATCCATGTTCGTTTCCTCCATTTGTGCTGCAAGTAGAAATTCGGGTTCGGTTCCTTTTCAGGGGTTTAAGTCCTCCCAAACGCTCGAATCCAATTGTGCAGTCTAGGGATTTCGCGATTCGCACAAGAATCACACCGGGTCATGGGAAAAGCCGAAAAGCCCAAACGGTAGTTAAATGAGTCATGAACATGGTGCCTTAAAATTAATTCGGGCCTGTGAACAGTGCTTAAATATTATTTTACATATTTTTATTGATAGTTAGATTACACAAAGATAGTTCATGAATTTCTTATTTTGGATAAATCTTGACGCTTTTCTAATTTATATACTTTTCAATTTCATATCAATATTCATATAAATTAAATTAAAAGTAGATCATGAAAAGCTTATCTTGAAAATGAGAGAGAGTTGTACTTGTAAAGGAATAGGCAACAAGAATGTATAATGATCTACCCAAAAAAAATACTACCTCCGTCCCGCTATATTCGTCCACTTTTGACTTTTGGAACTGTTCACCTAAGTACTTTGACTCATCAAATTCTCTCAATGTGTAAGCCTAAATAGAGTCATGTGTGATCTTGTTTGACTCGTCTTAACATATAGATTATTAATATATAATTTCTATAATTTTTTAATATACAAATTACAAGATAAAATAAATTAAAGAAGTGCATTGGATAGTGTGTCAAAAGGTAAGTGGACAAAGAGAGTGGGACGGAGGGAGTATATAATACGGAGTAATTAAAAAAAAGTGTATAAATTTGACTTTCCTTTTTCATTTGGGCGTAAATAATTCTATGATTTCTATCTTTTATTTTGAAAAGAATAGAACAAATGGCGTATGTGTAATAAATTTTTTATCTTATTTTCCTAAAAAAATAAAATCTTATCCAAATAAAATCTATCCATATATCCACTTTATTTTTTTTAGTAACTTCTATAAATTTCGTCAAACCAAATTATTACTTTTATCCGGAAGTATATAAATATATACACATTACTAAGATGTGGACCTCAACAAATTACATAGAATTGAATAATCAAACCATTGCATATTTGCATGCATCCAATTATACTAAAAATTATGTCCAAGAGAGCTCGAATAGATGATGGTCCCGACAACTTGAGGATCTCCAAATCACCCAAACCTAATCCCTCCCCCACCGTCATGCCGCCGCAGCAAAGCACTGATAATGACGCCAACAATAAGTTCCCGAGGTGGTCGATTGGTGGTGATGACCAGACGGAGGCGGCGGCAACTAGAGCCTCTCCGGCAGCGGGTCCACGTGGCAGCAGAAGCAAGGAAGCGAGGTGCAATAGGCTTTGCCAGTTTCTTGAGAGGTGTTCTTTTTGCGGCAATACCATTGATCCATCCCGCCACATCTTCATGTACATGTACGTAAGTCGTCCTCCATGCCTACATTATATTGTTACATGCATATTCATGTTGATATATAATAATTGAAATATATTTAAAAAAGAAAAGATAACTTTTTTCTTTTGTCAAATTTGTAGCAATTTGATAAAAAAAATAGTAAAGTGTTGGGGTATCCCTCCTACATGGAGGAAGGAGTTCCTAAACAATACATTTGGTGTTAAAAATATAATTTGTTTAGAGGTGGAGTAATATAATAATAATAATAATAATATTTATTATTATTATTATTATAAGAAAGAAAAAAAAAGGGAGTCAAAGTGGGGCTGCCACTTTTTTGAAAGGCAATAGCCTTTTGTGGCTGGTCACGGGCAGAAGCCGAAGGAGTGCAGAGCAAAACAGAGAGAAAAAGGAGAGAACCGAGAGAGAACAGAAGAGAGAAAAAGTGGGGCAGCAGTTCGGGTTTTTGCTCCGATCGACGACCAAACAAGCTCCGTTCGGGATGAAATTTTAGTATGTTGTTCCTGACATCCTCTTCTTCATATCCAACGGTGGGATTGTTGTTTTGACCTCTCGATGTCGGTAAAATTGCCTCTGGTTCTCTGCTGCATTTTTGTATGGGTTTTCTCACTTTTGAGTGAAGATTATTGTTGTTTGGTGTTCCAAGTTGTTGCTTGATGATTGTGTATACCTCTAATTGATTTAGAGAGGATTCTTGGAGTACCCACTGATTTTCTTGGTGATTAGTGGAAGGGTTCGTGGTTTTTTCCCCGATTTGGGATTTCCACATTAAATCTTGGTGTTCGTTTATCGCTTAATTGATTGCTTGTTGTTGTGTTTGCTATTCTTGATTGGTCATATGATTTTGCCCATTTTGACAACACAAAGATGGGAAAATTATTAATTGCTTCCGCTAGATAATTGAGGTGATTTTCCCAACATAAAGCTAAAAGTAACTATTTAGGACAAGAGAGTCACTATTTTGGCATGAGAAATTTACCTAAATAGGACTAAAACATAATGACTTTCCCAATATATGATTAAATGTTTTTATTTCTCAATGCAGGACTTTTGGTCATTATCAAGTAGTCATTATTCAAGTAAATGTCTATCATTACTGGACATTATTCCTCCCACAAGGTCATTATTAAGTCTTATTTAGGGAATAAAAAAGTTTAAACCATACATTAGGAAAGTCATTATGTTTTAATCCTATTTAGTGCAAATTTCACTTTTGGCATATCAACGTATAATTCCCACAACATGAACCCTTGATTTTTTTGTATTAACTCACAGATCCTACATTATCTTAAACATGAGATATCCATTATTTTCTTGTATGAAATTTCAATTCCCACATTATCAAAAATTTATTTCGGAGGTCCTTAAAATCTGTGTGATGTACTCAAAGGAAATATTCCATCTATTTGGCATTATGATTGAAAGTTTTGTTACTTTGACAAGTACTAAATTTTGCATTGATAATCGTTACAGTTCATGATATAATATCACAAAAATTAAATGCAACCTAAGAATTCATACAAAAAAATCAAGGATACTCCAGAATATATTCGAAATAATGTGAGACTTGAATCACTTGATAGTTATTATCAAAAAAGTGATGAGAATAGCCAAAAATAGTTTTTTGTTTAATTTGTTACGCAGGTCAAACCCATTCTGCCGTATGGTATGTCGGGCGAAACAAATCTGCATTGACGAGATAATAGTGAATATGAAGAAGAAAGAGGAGTGGCGGCGCGGCCAATACAAGAGCGGATGAGCATGCATGGCGAGAGGTGGTTCCGTCATGCTGTCGCCGGCCGCCTTCTGAGCATGGCGGGGTTAGCTGCCGGTGCTGTGAATACATGTAGCCTTTTAATTTGTATATAGCCTTAAGCCCTTAATTAATTTGATCATATATGTTTGTTTCATTAGTTTCTTTGCTCAAACACTCCAATTGTCCCTAACATAAATTAGAGGTGTAATTTTTATAAACCTCGCTCGACTATTATTAAAATGTAGGGGCTATTTACATGCTCCATTATTTTAATTTCACCGGAATTTTAGCTTATTATTTGCGATTTGGATGATTATATGGTAAAAAAATTAATATTATTGTTACTTTTTTTGTATAGCTTTGACGTAATTCTTATAATGTACTCAATACTTTTTTCTTCTATACAATTCTTAAATAAAACTAATTTTAAAAAAACTTGAAATCTCACGGCGCTTTGGCTTCTATGCGTAGTCATCTTTGGATTGGAGGGACAACGTTTCTTTTATATGAGTATTACTCCTCCGTCCCAAATTATAAAGCATGTTCACTATTCACAGGTTCAAACTTCATTCACTTTCTTTCTATATTTTCGTTAGCAATTTGATAAAATAAAATATTATTGTCACTACTAGTTTTGTACATCTTTTGATGTAGTATTATTTTGATATGTATTTTATTTTTTTAATTGTATACCATTTGTCATATAAAATTATTTGAAAATAACTTCAGTCAAACATCGTAAACCGAAACAGGTGTTATAAAATGGGACGGAGGGAGTATAAGAAAAACTTACCGCTTGAGTTTTACAAAGTAAGAAAATTATTGAGAATGAAATGTAATATAATTTAATTAAATAGAGGATAAAATAGGTGCATTTTTTTGGCATCCACAAATGATTATTGTAAACTATTTTATTTATGGGCCGATGAGCATTGCGTAGTTCAATTCGCAAAGGCAAAGAGTGCCAAGTGCATAAGACTCGAGTTCAACTTCTGACAACTGCGCTCTGAGGCAATCATGCTAAACATATGGTCTCTGCAAGTATCAGGTGTATGTTCCACTCTTTGTTGCTAATGTACGATCAAAATCTAATTTATCTTCTCTTAATTACAGTTCAGCCGAGTCTGAGAAAGTCTTCGAGGACGAGCTCATCCTTTTTTTTGTAAAAATTTTTTATGGGTGGAAGGTGTAAATGATATTGAAATTTAAATCTTTTCTTTATGTCATATATTGGATTCGTTTTTTGTATAGCAATGTAGTATTACATCTTGTAATTTAATTATATAAAATCAAGATATTAGTTATTAATTGTTATATTGAAAATGGTGAAGGATAAAGTTCTATTTTATTTTAGGTTAGGGATGTAAATATTGTTGTTTATTTAGGTCTATAAATAAATATATATTTTAATTTGATCTCTTTGTTCCATATGGCATTAAATTGTGATATAAATTCGAAATTGATGATTTATTTTGAACTATAGATTAGACACAAATACTTTTTGGTTTCTCTAGGTATCTTCCTTCTTCTTTTCCTTTTTCTATCTAAACAAATAAAGAAAGGACATTTTTTCCCTTTATTTTTTTCTCTATATTTTCTTTCATCAAATTCCTTCTAAGATCATTCTAATTTCTTTACTTTTTCTTACTCCATTTTCCTTTCTATTTCCTTTACTCATATTTTTTCTCCTTCAAACCAAATTGGGGGAGGGGGTTATACATTCATGTTCTAAACATCTCTAAGATGTTTGATACTTCCATATATTTGTAATGAATATGTGAGTGATAATATTTTTCTTTTATGTAAATAAATTTTAATAATACATTTTTTGTTTTTGAACAAATTTATGATATCATATATGTAAAAGCTAAACTATAATGCTTCTTTCGTACACAGAATTCAGGGCATGAAATTGTATACGACGACTTCAATTCTAATTATGTTATTTGGAAGTACTAAAATATGTGAATTTGCAACTGAATTCTAAATTTCTAAGTCCAAATTTCTTCCACATTAATTCTAAAAATATGTAGATTTGATAGTATAAAAATACGTAGTAGTAGATTTAGAATCATAAAACAATTTTATATCAATTCTATATACTCCGTATGATTTTGTGTTACTAAACAAAAGATTTGAAATTATAATAAACTCTATATCAATTCTTAGGGGCTGTTTGACAACTTCTGAATAGGTAAGTGCTGAACCAGTAAGAGGTGGTCTGAACCATTAAGTGCTGAACCAGTAAGAGGTCTGAATCATTAAGAGCTAGTATATTGCTTAACTATTCAGAGGCAAATGTCTGATCAATTCAGATAAGAACTATTAACCATTCAGACTCTGTATAATACTTAACCATTCAGAGGCAAATCTCTTAACCATTCAGACATCTGAACCATTAAGAGGCTGAAACAAACAGTCTGAACCATTAAGTGCTGAATCATTCAGACATCTGAACCATTAAGAGGCTGAAACAAACAGCCCCTTAATTATATAAAAAAAGATTAAGAAGCAAATAAGCTGGAGGTCAAGTTATAATACTCCGTATAGTACATTATTAAATGTTAATTACTCCGCATACTCGTTTAATAAACGAGCGCAGCCATATTTAGCCGCCAGTCAAATTTCTTGGGAGTCGGAGACCCTCACAGTGAAGGGGCAATCTCGTCACTTCCACGTATTTGAGGGTCTTATTATTCGCGTAAATCTTTCTTAATCCCCAATTAACCCAACGAAGACAGCATAAACAACATCAAAGAAAATCAAAGAGAATGGAGGAAAGAGGAAAAGACAGACACCTAAATATTCGATTAATTGTCTTTTTCTGGGAGTGCCCCTCCCCTCTCAACATTATTTCGACTTTGACACTTTTTCCAAAGCTGACATACTGAGGCAAAAAGCCAGCGCACCCGCTGCCAAAAAGCAATAATAATCCCAAGCAAACTCCATAGACAGAGAAGAGAGAGAAGGGTCCAACGGCAATGGGTTGATCAAAGGCAAAAGCTTTGGTAGGCGTTTTTCTTGGTGGCAAAATTGAAGTCACTCGATCCATTTTTCTTTTCGTTTTTATTTTCTGGTCAGTTTCTGGTTCTCAAGATTTCATCTTTTTGGGATTTTTTTCTCTTGTTTTACAGAATTGAGGAGTTGTTTGTTTTCTTGTGCGTGTATGCATCAGAAGCGTCAAAGATATGTTTTTTTTTAATATTAATTTTCTGTAATCTTTTGATTGGCCTTATTTGTGATCATGATTCTGATGATCATGGCTGATCACCTCCTATTGATTGCATTGATTTTCCAAATTTAAGCCGTACAGTTGATTTGTCATGCACAAAGTTTGTCAAAAGAGAGAAAAAAGTGGGAAAAGATCCCTTTATTATGTTTAGCAGCTTAAGCGTTTTGATTTGCAGTAATTAAGACAGATCTGATCTGGGATTTTTGATCTTTTACTTGTTTCAGTGTTCTGGAAGGACATTTTTTTTCAAAAACCTTTCGGAAGGCAGCTGTTATTGTACCTATTTATAGTTTCTTGGACTTGGATATTGTTCTTCAATCAGTTTTGAGGTACTTTGCTTTCCCTGCAACATTGTATTGTTTAGTTCATATGCTTCCAAGTTCTATCTATTGAGTCTTTGTTCTTTGTTGGTTAGGTGTAAGGGCGGAGAAGTCTATAATTGAGTCAACTGCAAGTCTCATATTGGATGACCTGAAGTTCTTGCTCAACTACTTCTGAGTTGATAGAAGCTGCGTGCAGGTTTACTTTTCCTGGAATATTGAGGCGGTTTTGCGCATTTAGGGAGATTTGATCTTGAAGAATGGCGAAATTGTCTCATGCTGATTCTAGAAGAATGTATTCTTGGTGGTGGGATAGCCACATTAGCCCCAAAAACTCGAAATGGCTGCAGGAGAATCTCACAGGTATTATTCCTTGATCGTAGTCAAAGAAACTGCTTAGGGCTTGTTTGGTTTAGGATTTGAAGGCAAGGGGAAGGGGAAGGGCGACTTTTATTTTACTCCCTACTATTATTTGCTCATGTTTGGAAAGGGAGTGAAGATGAAGTATTATACGTAGTACTATTTAAAATACATTATTTGACATTTGGACTAATGGTGTAGTTATTTTCTAATCTAATACTTTGACAAATCAATAGAGATAAATTGGTAACACAAAAATCAATCTTCTACCTCTCTTCCAAAATCCCCCAACCAAACAGTCTCTTAGGAGTCAGACGATCTCCAAGCGTCTAGTGGTTCCATTCCCTTAAAATACTTCATCTAAGAAATACCCCTTCCATGTTTCTTCTTGGGTTCTCCAATATTTTTTCCCATTTTCATTTAAGAAAAAACAATAACGTGCATGATATGGTTTCTCTCCTTAATAAAGGAACCTCAACCATACAATGTACTTCCTAAATGAATGTGCCAAGTCAAAGCAGGGAAAAAATTACACAAGGAGTACCTATATAAAATTGAAACTTTCGATTATTACAACCTTCATCTCAAAAAGAAGAATCATGTTCGTAGTACTGAATTTCATTATGACAAACATGATTCTTTGTTTGGGATAAATGAAATATTTTTACAAAAGTACGAAAAAAAGTAGGGTTTTCACCAATAGAAGGCTGGTTATAGTCACCTGTGAGAAGCTATAAATGCCTTTCTAGGCTGCCTTGCTCAACCCATAAAGAAAGCCGTGTTTGAAGTTTTTGCTAGCGCCTAGGCAGATTTTATGCCAATATTTAAAGCCCTGCTTTATGTAGACTATTTCCTTAGGCAGTTATGTAGTTGCATATACACGTACTTCGTATTTGCTTAATGTTTCTTTTTGCATTGTCCCCTGTGATTTACTTGTGCATTATTTGCTTAATATTTCTTTTTGCATTGTCCCCTGTGATTTACTTGTGCATTTTTCTGTTAATGAATCATCATAAGGCCTTGTTTTGGCCTATAGAGACTAGCTAATAACTGACCAAAAGCTAAAGCTCTCTGGTAGAAAAAGCTTTTAAAAAGAGAAAAAGCTATAAGCTCTTTGGAGAAAAGCTTGGGGCAGTATTTTTAAACATCTTTTTGGATCCAATAAGCTCTTCCAATATGCTGTTTGCCGAACAGAAAAAATAGTCTTTTCAGCCGGGCTATGGTCAATAACTAACAGTGCAAAATGAGTAAGCTGTATCATCTCCAAAAATCTGTTTGCCAAATTCGCCTATAGTTAGGCTATCATCAACTTGTTCAAAAGATTCATCGAAACAGTAAGGAATATATGTTGTTCTTTTCTCACCTTTGACTCTTGTGTGAACTTTATTTTATTCCACTAATCAGATATGGATGCTAAAGTGAAAGCTATGATCAAACTTATCGAAGAAGATGCCGATTCTTTTGCAAGAAGAGCAGAGATGTACTACAAGAAACGTCCGGAGCTGATGAAACTTGTAGAAGAGTTTTATAGAGCATACCGTGCATTGGCTGAAAGGTATGATCATGCGACAGGTGTGATCCATCATGCTCACAAAACCATGGCAGAAGCTTTTCCAAACCAAGTCCCTATGGGTGGTTTTGTTGAGTATGATTCACCCCTTAGTAGTGCTACAGATCCTCAAACACCCAACTCAACTCCCGTGCGTTCTCTTTTTGAGTCTGATGAACTGCAAGACTCTGGTTCTAAGAGAAATGGAACAACCATAGGGGATTCAAATTCTGTACCAAAAGGGCTGGGATTGAAGCAGCTCAACAATCTCTTTGGGGGCAATGCAAAGTTTGGTGATGGGAAGGTGAGAAAAGGTCTAAGTTTTCACGAGTCAGGGGAGAAAGAACAAAGCTTGCAAAGCAATGGGGCCAACAGTTTTGAAGACAAATTGCACTCCGATTTGGATCAGGTGGCCCAGCAGGCCCAAATTGAAGCCGAGAAAGAAGCAGGCAGGATTCAGTACCAGCAGGCTTTAGAGAAGTTGTCGGAGCTGAATTCTAGAATCACTTGTGCGGAAGAAGAATCTAGAAGGCTTGGCGAGAGAGCTAGCAAAGCTGAAGCAGAAGTTAAAACCTTAATGGAGGAGCTTTCTAAATTGGAAACTGAAAAGGAGGCTAAGCTTCTGGAATACAGACACTGTTTGGAGAAGATTTCTGATTTGGAGAGTAGCCTTGCTCGTTCCCATGAGGACACCGTGGTGCTTAGTCAAAGAGCTATTGAAGCTGAACTGGAAGCCCAAGCATTGAAAGATGTTCTTGCGAAGATAACCACTGAAAAGGACAATGCTCTTGACCAGTACATGCAGTCTTTGGAGACGATAGCTAAGCTTGAGAGTAAATTACAATGTGCAGAGGAAGATTCTATAAAATTTAAGGAAAGATCAGAAAGAGCAGAAAGTGAGGTTGAAACTTTGAAACAAGCCATTTCTGAATTGAGTCAGGAGAAGGAATTGGCAGCGATCCAGTACCAAAAATGCTTGGAGACCATATCTAGTCTGGGTGCTAAGCTCTCTTCTGTTGAGGAGGAAGCACAACGGCTCAGCTCAGAGATTGACAATGGCGCTGCCAAATTGAAGGATGCCGAAGAGCATTGTCATGTGTTAGAAAAATCGAATCAAGCTTTTCAATCCAAGGTTGAAACTTTGACTCAGAAGACGGTTGACCAAAGTCAAGAACTTGCTGAGAAGCAGCAGGAACTGGGAAGACTATGGACATGCATACAGGAAGAGCGTTTACGCTTCATTGAGGCCGAAACTGCCTTCCAAACCCTGCAACAATTGCATGCCCAACTTCAAGAGGACATAAGATCTTTGTCCACAGAATTAAAGCTTGATAATAAAAAATTGGAAGACGAGATCTTGAATGTCAAAAAAGAAAACAAGAATCTCCAGGAGCTCAATGTATCTTCATCCATGACAATAAGGGATCTGCAAGAAGAGATCTCCAGCTTGAGGGACACAAAAGGGAAACTCGAGGAGGAGGTGGAGCTCCGGTTGGACGAGAGGAATGCTCTTCAGCAAGAAATATACAGTCTGAAAGGCATGTTACAGAAAGAGAATAGCGAGAAGAAAGTTCTTCTGGAGAAAAATTCTGTCTTGGAGAATTCCCTATCAGATTTGAGTGCTGAATTAGAAGCTATTAGAGGGAAATTGAAGGCTTTGGAGTGCTCCTTTCAGTCTCTCTTAGAGGAGAAATCTAGTCTCACCAGTGAACTGCTAGTAAGAAATGAGAACTTGGAAGATCTCTCAACGAAGAATGCTGTTTTGGAGAAATCACTTTCTGATGTGCATGATGAACTTCGAAACTTCAAGGAAAAATCAACAGCCTTAGAAGGGTCATGTCAGATATTAATGAATGTGAAATCGGATCTGCTTGGTGAACAGGAAAGATTGCTCAATCAGTTGCAGACGGCGCTGCTGAGACTGGAAAGCTTGGGAAAAATGTATGCAGATATTGAACAGAGATACTCAGCTTTGGAGAAAGAGAAGGAAGAGCTAATCATATCTTTAGACAAAGAAAAGAATTTGCATGCAAGTTTTGTTCAGATGAGTAACACACAATTGGCCGGTATGGAATCTGAGATGCTTCTTTTACAAGAAGAATGCCGGTTGAGAGCAAAAGAAAATGAAGAAGAACTGGATAAAGCTTTTGATTCTCAGATTCAGATTTTCATCTTGCAGAAAACTGCACAAGATCTTGATGGACAGAGTTCCTCTTTGCTGACTAAATATCACAAACTTTCCGAAGCGACTGCATTTTCTGAGAAACTGGTTTTGGAATTGGAACAGAGAGACCAGCAACATGTTCTTGAGAATTCTGTTCTTGTCACATTGCTGAGTCAACTAAAATCGGAGGCAGAGAATCTCCATGCAGAAAAGACCTCTATTGAGCTAGAGTATACGAGTAAATCTAATCAGGTTTGCATTTTGCAGAGTGAAGCTATTAAAATGCAAGAGGCAAACGAAGAGATGAAATCAAAAATAAAGGAGAAAGATCGCAATGAGAAGCTTCTAGCAGTTGAGATTGATAATCTGGGAAGCAGTTTGAGGTGTTTGCAAGGAGCTTACAATGATTTACAGAGAGAGAACTTTGAGCTTTTAGAAGAGAAGACTTCAATGGCAAAGGAGATATCTATGCTAGAAGAGGAAAACATTACAATCTGTGGTGAAATCCTCTCGTTGGAGTGCATTTCTATGATTTTCAAGAACTGTGTCAGCGAGAATTCTTTGGAATTAAAGCTGCTTTCTGCTGATCTTGACAAGCTCAATGATATCAATAGCGAAAAGGGTGAAAAGCTAAGCTTAGCTGAGAGGATGGTGGAAGAGCTAAAGCTTGAAAATCTCAATCTGACAATGGCATTGCAGAGGTCCGAAGATGAACTGAATACCACTAGACTTATCAAGAGTCATTTGGATCATGATATTGAAGTGAAGAATATTTCAATGTTAGAAAAAGAGCATAAGATTCAGGAAATAGAGCAAAAACTGAGTCTCATTGAGAACGAGAAGTTGGAGTTGCATCAAAACTGGGAGAGCCTGGCAAGAGAGAGCACTATAGCTAAAAGGACCACAGAGGATCTAGAGAAGCAGATAGTGGCATTAACCAAAGAATGTGATTATTTGGGGACAGAGAATGGAAAGATGAAAGAGCAAAAGGAAGAATTACATTCTGAGCTCCAAATGCAAATGACAGAGATTCACACATTAGAATCAGAGGTGGAGGACCTGTTTGGTGAAATGCAGATCTCTACTTTTTTCCATGGCTTATATGAGCAGAAGGTTCTTGAACTCATGAAAGTGATCGAATGCCTTGAAGCTGAGAGCACGTCAAAGGATATCGATATCAATCTTCTGAAAGAAAGAGCGAACACTATGGATGCTAATAATGAAGGTCTTAAGACTCAACTCTTGACTGTGAATGAAAGACATGGTGCTGAGATTACTTCGAAGGATATTGATATTGAACTTCTGAAAAGAAGAGCAAACAATCTGGAAGCTGAAAATGAAGGTCTTATGACTCATCTGGAGAAGCTGTTTGTTGAATTGCATATCTCCACTGTTTGCCATTTTTTGTATGAGCAGAAGGTTCATGAAGTCATGCAAGTGAATACAACTTTTGCATCTGAGAATACTTCTAAGGAGGCCAATATCAAACTTCTCAATGCAGAAAATGAAAATCTTAAGAGTCAACTGGCCTTGTGTCGCCCTGCTATTGCATCTTTGATCCGATGCATATCATCACTGGAGAAGCACACTTATGGGAAACTTCAAACTCCCAATAAGGATGTGATTGAGGTAACTTTTTGTTGTTGTTGCCTATTTTCGTGTTTGGTTGGGGGATTTTTAAAGGAAGGGGATGGTTGAGAAGAAAGTAAAGATGTGAAAAAAAAAGGAATGCATGATTTAACTAAAGATATACTCTTTTTGTTCCGAAAGAAATTTTACTTTCAGTATTCACACGATCAAACTAATTATCTTTCCTTACCCATTTTCGTCACTCATTGGCGTCACCTCACGTTTTATAAAATTTTTGATGTAGTTTTTGAATCTATAAAGTTAATCTTTTACTGGCACACCAATGTTTAGATAAATTGAATAGAAAATAACTTCAGTCAAACATCATAAACCGTTTTGTCAACTTTATTTAGGGACAAAAGGAGCTGGACATTATGGAATCAAAAAAAGGAATTCTCCAATGTTTAATATTTTTATCACATCCTTGTTAATATTTAGGCAGTTGAAGTGGAAAAGAAGCATACTGGTTCAGGTGAAGAGAGAAATGCCACCGAGATGGATGCATTACAAGATCTGGTAACACGGATTCAGGCTGTTGAGAAGATGCTGCTCAAATCTGAGCAGCTTGCAGTTGAGGACAACCTTAACCTCAATGCCAAACTGCATGCTGCATTGAGACAGATTGAAGATTTAAAGGCCGATGGAAGCCTGCTGGGTGGGGCCCACCCCAGCCGTCGCCAGCCTGAAATTCTTGAGGGCGAAAACGGGATATTGACAAAAGATATCGTGCTCGACCAGATATCTGAGTCCTCACCTTATAACATGACCAAAAGAGAGCAACTTGAAGCTGACAGCCAACAAATTCTTGAGTTATGGGGAACTTCCAACGCGGCGGGCCCCACCGGTTCAGATGCGCTGTCCGAGAAAGAATTGGGAGTGGACAAACTGGAGCTGTCCCGGCGCCCTTCTGATCTTCGCGATGGAAACAATAAAAAAGTCTTGGAGAGGCTTAACTCAGACCTCTTGCAATTGACAAACCTACAAATCTCTGTCATGGTGCTGAAGAAGAAACTGGGCATTACTGAGAACAGCAGAAGAAGTGGAAAATTGACAGCTGAGGACGAAAACCTGAAGGCACAACTGGGCGAAGCAGAGGCTTCCATGCAAAAGCTGTTTGACAAGAACGAGGAAGTGAGGAAGAGATTCGAAAGCGGGCCCCACCCAGACAACGAGAGGAGAATCTCAGAAGAAGCTCGAAGAATGTCTGAGAGAATCGGGCGGTTGCAGTTGGAGGTACAGAAGATACAGTTTGTCCTGCTGGAACATGACGAGCACAGGAAAGAGAGCGAAGGGCAAAACAGTAAAATCTCCGAAGCGAAAAGAAGAGTTCTGCTGAGAGATTACCTCTACGGCGGAGCCCGGCCTAGCCAGAAACAAAAGAAGATGAAGAAGAAGTTTTGTTCATGCATCCAGCCTCATACAAGAGATGATTAATGCCCCATGCAAGGAAGGTCATGTAATATTAGAATGAAATGATTTTTTTTACCTCTTACTCCGGGTATCTTTTTTGTCCATAAACCTTAAATTTGTAGACATTCTATCTAGACAGACAAGAAATGTTTGTATTGTTATCCATATGTATTTTGTCTGCCCAGAGTTACTGCAGTAAATTTTTGAGGCTGCATCAAAGCTGGAACAATAAGCTAGCTGCCTTTCTTATGCACATATGTTTAAGAATTTATTTCTAATAAAAAAATTGCCAACTGCTACTAGAGTAATAAAGATTGATCTAACCAAATACTACTGCATCATAGGAGATGTGGACTTTTTTTTGGTAGTTTTGAATGCAAGACAGCTCTATCTATCTCTATAAGTCAATAATAATAATAGTAATAATGATAATAATAATAATGACAATTAAATATCACATTTTCCCTAATCTTTCCCCTTCACATCCCACCACCTACTACATTTCTTCTCCCTTCTCATTTTAACCTCTGCAAGTCCAATTAGATTAATGAATGAAGTTCTGAGTGCGATCATACCAACATTAATGCATTAGATTTTATCGTAACTCTTAAGTCTGTTTGGACATCATGATGTATGACTCTTGAGAAGTCATCATGTCTAATCAATTTTCTTGATGAACGTAACTTAACTTGTTAGTATCAAGTACCGTAGAGGATATGCAAAAATGAACATACAAATTCAAAATTACTTTTTGTTTGGACTAAAATTTCTGTGTACTTTTTTGGGGGGTTCATGTTTTTTTATTCTTCTTGCATTTAATATATCGTTCCAAATGACATTGTTGAAAACTTTAAGTTTAAGCCATACTTGGGTGCATTAATTCAAACAAACTACGTATGTTTTCATTAAAAGCTACCGAGCATTAAGGAACTTACCCATATTCTCCCTCCGTCCAAAAATTATCTTCTCGTTCGCTATTCAAAGGATCAAATTTAATTCACTTTATTAGCTTATTTTAGTTACCATTTGATAAAATAATTTACTGATGTCATCTTTAATTTTGTAGATTTTTTGATATAGTTTTTTAATATTTAATTTTTAGTTTTTAGTTTCACACCATTTTCATATAAAATGATTTGAACATAACTTCAATCAAATATCGTAACGTGCAACGAAAAAATAATTTTTGGACAGAGGGATTACATCATATGTGATATAATTTTTTTTATTTCGTATATACTTTCAAAAAATGAAAGATATGTCTGAATACTTTAAAGTTTGGAAGATCTTACATACTCGGTAAATATGGAGTACATACTCTCATAACTACTATTGTACAAGAATTTATCAAGTACGGAGTATTTATAAGATAATCATGGTTATCCTTCTTTTTGTGAATGACATGTTGGTTATTTCATGAGTGCTACGCTTGTGTCACTTTATTGATTCGATCATATTTCCTTAACACTCTATTTCATGAGTTAGTTCTCTAAAATTTAGAATGCGTTTTTAAAATAGAAAGTAGTATGGATAAATGTCACGGAAGAAAAATATCATGCTCCAATATAAAAAGTCAAACGTTAGCATTGTACTTTCAAGAACTTAACTAAGTCGTGTTACAAAATTACTTTAAAAAATATGGCTAAATCAAGGTCCAAAGAGGTGGCACAAACGTAGTGCATTTGTGTCACATCGATCATGCTACGGGCATATCAAAATGGTGCATCTCATTTGTATACCAGACAATTTAGACACTAAATTTTATTCTTTCTTTTTTTCTTTATCTTTATGTTTCCTCACCTAACCCCACATCCCAACCCCATCCCATCTCTCTCTCTCCTACCTGTCCTGAAGAGGATTGTTTATCACGCTGGCTTATATTGTCCGTGCACTCAGCTGTCCTTTTCCAGAATCTCAAGGAAGAAAAGGGAAAATAAGGGGGGGAAAACAGTGGCATTTCATCGAATTTGTCAAACAATACGTTTGACTCTTTGTCGCCCAAGATTTTGGTGTAGCCATTGAAGTGAAGGGGCACCCCACTTTCTTCTCTTACCAAATTTTCCTTTTTTGAATTCCATCTTTTCAAGCGGCGTCGCTCTTGCTTTGTTTCCAATTTCCCCCATTTCTTTTTGCCTCCTACAAAGTCTTACCCACTCTCCTCAATAAAAATGTCCATTCCAAGAAACAAATTGCAACCCTCTGTAATGGTGTGGCTTAGGGCGAGGATCTCTTTCCCCTGATACTTCTCACTGTTCCTTGCCTCCTTTCAGCTCCAAAGTTTCAACCTTTCAGGTAGTTTTTTCCATTTCTTTTCGCCGCTGCCTTTAATCTTCATTAATGGTGGAACCCTTTTTTTCAAAGTGAATGATAATTTTGAAAAAAAGTATTGATTGGTTGGGGGGTGGGCATTCTTGAATTACTGTTAAATGTTACAAAATTCTCTTTACATTTGGTGTGTTATTTTCATTATTGCT
Source organism: Cuscuta campestris (assembly GCA_900332095.2). Classification (NCBI taxonomy): domain Eukaryota; kingdom Viridiplantae; phylum Streptophyta; class Magnoliopsida; order Solanales; family Convolvulaceae; genus Cuscuta; species Cuscuta campestris. The sequence continues at coordinate 869,250 of OOIL02000038.1, forward strand.
TGTGATAGCAGTTGGTAGGCGAGCCCAAGAAGGGCAGAAATGGAAAACTATGAAATAATGGGGCAGATTGGAAGAGGTGCTTTCGGTTCTGCACTGCTAGTGATGCACAAGCAAGAAAAGAAGAAGTGAGTTGCCTTGCATTGTTTAGTTTGTACTATGTGCCATTAATGTTTAAAATTGTTTACTTGCCTCATATGCATTTGTTTTATCATTTTTTCTTGTTGATATTTTAAGGTATGTGTTGAAGAGAATACGTCTTGCTCGTCAGACCGAAAGAACTCGCAGATCTGCCCACCAGGAGGTGACATTATGTCAAACTGTCATCCGTTTATCTTTTGCAATTTTTGTCTTGATGGCATTATGTGATACTCCGTAGATAACAATTACGAGTATAATAATTAGTGTGAGGTTTAATAAGTTAAGGTGCTGCTGTAAGAACATCTCTTAGGAATTTTGAGCTGTAGATCACAATTATGAGTACAATGAAGAGGGCAAATTTGGTTGACCTGTTTGAAGTTATTGGTGTTGTTGTTACTTGTTAGAACATTTCTTGAGATTTTTTTTTTAATTTTTGGGTGTTTGTTTGTGCTTTTTCAGTAGGGATGTAAAACTACTAGTAAGGTATTTTTTTATATATAAAAGCTAGGGTATTTGAGAGAAAGAGAAAGTAGGTATTTTATTTAAAATTTCGGGGCAAATTTGTGAGAGGATGTCAAATAAATGCTACACGGCTACAATATACATTGTATTTAATCAGCTCCAATTCAGAGCTGTTTAAGCTCCATTTCTGTTTTCAACTGCAAACGCAGATAAAAACACTTAATGACTTACACAAATGGCACCTTAATCTGTTTTTTGATTATGGAATTTTGCATCCATTGCCAATGGAGCTAAAAGTCATAGTTTGGAATGAAGTGTCTGCCCATCAGTGTTGTGTTTATCTCACATGGATAAGTGCTATTGTAGTCTTTTTAATAATTGTCACTCTAAATGTGTCAAAAATGGCCCGTGCCTGACTTCTTGTTTCCAGATGGAACTTATTGCCAGAGCAAGAAATCCATTTATTGTGGAGTACAAAGATTCTTGGGTGGAAAAGGTTTGTCCTTTCAAAAAAAGATACTCGTAATGCTCCGTAATAATTATAAACAGTGTTCATGATAACTTCAACATTTTATGCAGGGATGCTATGTTTGTATCGTAATAGGGTATTGTGAAGGAGGAGATATGTAAGTAAATATCTATTCTTAGATATTTTAGGACCATTGAAATGTAGACATCAGTGTGATCTCTTGTATTTCTTATTATTTGATGTCACCGTTTCCTTGTGTTGTTATGTAGGGGAGAAATCATTAAAAGAGCAAATGGGACTCTTTTCTCCGAAGAGGTTAATTGGATTACTTTTTTTAAATAAAAAAGTATTACTGCTGGTTTTTTTCTATTGATATCATTACTACCCAAAGTATTTAACAATGAGCAGAAGCTTTGTAAGTGGCTGGTTCAACTGTTGATGGCTCTTAACTACTTGCATTCAAACCATATTCTTCATCGTGATGTTAAGGTTGGTGCCATGTATTTGCATAGTTTTAACCCTACTTTATTAGATCATGCTCACAAGTCACAAAGTAGGGCTATTAACATCTTTTTCTTCCTAAAAGTTTACTTTTACAGACATGGATTAAATACAATCCTATTTGACGTCGTTAAAGTTGTAACCTTGTTGATGCAATTCATTTGCAGTGCTCAAATGTATTTCTGACTAAGGATCACAATATACGTTTAGGTAAAAAACCATTTATCTTTTTCCGTATTGTTCAAGTGTTGTGTCATCATTGTTGTTAACGTGAGGTTTTAATCCTATTTGTGTTTGGCTGCAGGTGATTTTGGTCTTGCTAAGGTTCTGTGTTCTGGTGATCTTACTACTTCTGTAAGTAACTCGGCAATGGTCACTCAAAGTCATATTCACTCACACACACACTGACACACACACTCCTTATGGGCATGTTTGGATCCCAGAAACTGCTTGGGAAAGGAAACAAAGTCCAAGAAAAGTTATTTTCCTATGTTTGACTTTACCTTGGAAAATTTAAAGGAAAAAAATTGATTATTATATTTACATATGTATAGATTTCTAATGTCTTGGTAGGGTTTGGGATTTTATTGGGTTTGTTGTTGTTGTATGGATGTTTACATTTCTTAGTGTTTATATGATAAAAATGAATAATTAAGTGAGTTTGAGCAAATATGTAAAAGACAGAGTTTGAGCCTATACTCCAAAATATATTTCTGTACAATTTACCTTTGCTATAAATTGCTTGTACTTTGCGAGTTCCAAACGGGCCTTCTACGTACTAATATTATGCATACGGATAGGTGGTAGGCACTCCAAGTTACATGTGCCCCGAGCTTCTTGCAGATATACCTTATGGTTCAAAATCAGACATCTGGTCTTTGGGTAAGTAAACCATTCTTTTTAACCTTTCAGCTAAATAAAAGAATGATATATATACACACACACACACACACACACACACACACACACTTTGTACTTTACTTTGTACCTTGTATATATTTGCATGATTCTATGCTGAAAAATGTTCCCATTCAACCTAAATGTGAACCAGGCTGCTGTATGTATGAAATGACCGCTCACCGTCCTGCATTCAAAGCTTTTGTAAGTTAAAACTTTTCTTTTCAGTAAAATGGTTGAGTTATAATCTTGTATATTCATTTTTGCATCCCATTTTATATAGTTTATATACAGTATATATATAAATGTCTCAGTTCCTGAACTTGCTTAATGATGCAGGATATGCAAGGTCTGATAAATAAAATAAACAAATGTATCGTGGCTCCATTACCAACAATGTATTCTGGAGCACTGTGAGTTTCTTTGCCCTCTATTTTTTACGGAGTAAAAATGTTTTAGACTAGTTTTTTTAAAGATATATGTTGAACTAAAAACCGACTGATTGATTCTTTTTGACCAGTCGGGGGCTGATTAAGAGTATGCTGAGAAGAAATCCTGAACACAGACCAAGTGTATGTTTTTTCTTGCTTCCCTTTGTTGTGTTAGGACTAATTATTAGCTTTAGTATCCGTTTCTTAGCGTTTCAAGAATGATATGTTGTTTAACTTTAGCTTTTTCAAAGTTAATCCGCGTCATTAAAATTTTATCCAAGAACTCTGTTAGAACTTAGAATGGCTTCCTTTCCAAAAAAAAATTCTTACAGGCTGCAGATTTACTGAGACACTCTCATCTTGAGCCGTACGTCATGAAGATCCGTATGATATTGGAGAGCCCAAGACGGCACACGCTCCCGGCCCACTCCAGCGGCCCAAAGTATGTAAAGAAAACAAGATTTGTGGAGGAACCCGGAACTGTAAATGGACGGAGGAGATCATTTTGCAGCGACCGGGCTTTGAATCCGAGTGTTTGTGGGACCGAATTGGACACCCGTGGTTCGTCTCAAGAAGTTGTGAGTTCTTTGAGGATAAATTTCTCTGAGCCATCAGTTGGGAGCAGTGTCAATGACACAAGCATGAAAAGGAGTGCCATGAAAACCCAAAGAACAACCTCTTATAATATAACCTCCTCAGCTGCCCCTACTAGGGGACACTCAAATGCATTGAGGATATCCAACCCGGGTTCAACTCGCGAGCTGGTACGTTTGGTTTTTGAACCACTGGTCTTTTGTTAATGTTTTTGAGTAGTTGGTTCTTTAACATGGTATCAGATGTTCGTTCCGGGCCTACAATCACAAGCTTGAGCTTTTGGGTCACTTGTGTATCTGCTTGTGCAGCTTCCGGTGTCGGTTAACAAACCGTCCCAACCAACCCGAAGATCATCCCTGCCGTTGCCCACAAGAACTCCAAAAAATCCGGGCCCACCTTGCAAACCAAGCACCGGGCTGCTGCTGCTTCACGGGGCGGACTCTCTGGACATTTCGGTCAACGCCCCAAGAATCGACAGAATGGTGGAGTTTCAGGACATGTCAAGTGTCCCAAAAGACAAAAACACTGTTCACGACAACCCTCCGGACGAGGAGGGATGTGGGTCTAGGACCAGGAGTCCTACAAATTGCAGCAGGTTCGACACGTCTTCTTACAAGCAACGGGCGGAAGCTCTGGAAGGGCTGCTGGAGTTCAGCGCGCAGCTGCTGCAGCAAGAACGGATAGAAGAACTGTCCGTTCTGCTCAAGCCTTTCGGGCTGGAAAAGGTCTCTCCCAGGGAGACTGCCATTTGGCTCACAAAGAGTTTCAAGGAGAATGCCGCTTAATTAATTATTAATCCGTAATTATTAACCTTTTTTAATTTTTGTTTCTTGCTTTGTATTGACGACACCATTGACGAAAAGAAGAGTACATGAACCACTTGTTCATGGAAAACCAATGGAGAAGGAAGTATGTTATACAGTACAAGACACATTTCTCCAATTTAATTGTGCTTATTAATTAATGGTTTTTTTTCTTAAATTTATATTTTTGAACATTTCTTTGAATGAGGGAACGTGATTTTCCTTTGGGTTCGTGTGTTTGTGAACTTTGATGTTTTGTTATGCTCATGTGTCATATTATCATTAGTGAAATTGTATGATCGAAAATGGTATTGAAGGGTGAAATAACATCGAGTATTTGTTTCATCTAAACAAATTTTAACTTAACGTTTCATAAAATTTGTAAAAATCAAACGGTAAAAAAAATTTGAGACGATTTTTGATAAAGCAAAGGATGATTTAGTGGTGATTACTGATTAGATACTTCTTTCGTTTATTAATTTCTTTCTTTCTTTTTTTGGATCGTTCAAAAATTTATATCATGTTTTCTATTAAATTTATATATTTAAAAACCACATGAAAAGTTTTTCGAACTAAAAGGTGTCAAGAATATTTTATTTTATCAAATAATTAATGAAAACGTATAAATAAATAAAAATTCCCACGACTATTGAAAAAAAATGTGGCATTCTTTTAAGAACGGAGGGAGTATTAATTACTCGTGCACCCAAAACCATCTCAAGTCTTAACCACAATTTTTTGTATTTGAATAAAAAATCACGGAGTAAAATGTTGATAAAAATTATGTGGTTAAATGAATAACCATGCTAGGGGTACACCAACTAGTATAACCCAAATTTTACACCAAAGTTATGCACATACATTTTATTGGTTTATATGGGCACAAAATGTTAGTGCGATAAAAAGAGTTTGCATTATTTTTTTATATCATGTGAACCATCACATTAGCATTACATTAGCACAAAATGTTGAATAAAAACTAATGCGAAACATCTATCTTATTAATTACTCTAAGGTGCACCCAAAACCATCTTAAGTCTTAACCACATTTTTTTTATTTGAATAAAAAAAATCACGGAGTAAAATGTTGACAAATATTTTGTGGTTAAATGAACAACTATGCTAGGGGTACACCAATGAGGCAATGAGTATAACCCAAATTCCACATCAAAGTTATGCATAAACATTTTGATGGTTTAAATGGGCACAAAATGTTAGTGCGATCAAAAGAGTTTGCATTATTTTTTTATGTCAGTGTGAACCATCACACTAGTATCACACTAGTACAAAATAAAAGTACACATCTCTATAAAACAATTTGAGCTACAAATTTTGGTATACAAGTAGTTTAATACGGGACACATTGTGTATCCCTAGCATTGCTCTATTTTCTATTGTAATACTTCATCCATCCAAAAAATGTTATACAGAGTAGTTACTATTTTGATCTTTCGATTTTTTTATTTACTCGTTTTCAGTGATTATTTCATAATATAAAATATTTCTGTCAAATCTTATTTTATAGAGCATTTGATGTATTTTTGATCGCTGTAATATGTATTTTTTTATTTAATATAATTTTAAAAGAGATAAAATATTACACGATTGAAATGTGATAAGCATCTTGGGACATAAGGAGTATATCAATAAAAACTTTTTTTAGGGAATAAAAACTTATTTTACTAAATTTAGCGTCACTTGCTATTCAAGAATATAAACAATGAGTTAACTGTACTCTTGTTAGAATATAAATAACTGTTCCTGGGCCACAACTACAAGCTTGAGCTTTTGGTTGAATGAGTTCTTTGACAACTCTGTCCGTTCCTTAACACGACTATCTTAGTTTCTAGTAAAAATTGTACTTTGTCCGCTATTTAAAATATTTCTCCTTTTGAATTCTAATAGATTTAAGGATCAAATATTTTTGTATTGACTTCCCGAAAATACTTTTGATATGATGATTAAAAATATGATGCGATAGATAAATTATTAGTGAATATATATAAGGTGATAGATAGAGTAAGAATTAATAGAGGTCGTTGGAATTTAAACAGCCCGATGGGCTTCATCCGAGCACATTTGAAGTCTCTCTCTCTCCTCTATCCTTTCCCATTTCTTTGCTCTTCTCTCCTCATACTTATAGCAGGATTTGGCGGGAGTCCCCTTGGCGAAAAATCTTGGCATGGGTCTATAGCGGGAATCATTGTGCAATGGTTGTCGGCTGCCGCATGCGTCAGACATCGCCCTCTGCATTAAATAATCGTACGACAGACATGATTGATGGTTGGTCACCAAGTTGATTGCCTAACCCCGAGCGGGCCTTGTTCGGTTGTCGTTGGGTGAATGTGAAGTGGTGATCTTCCCAAGCCTTCCTCGACCTCATGGGTTCATCAGGCCTAGGCGCGCTCAGTCCCGACGGTTGGTCTAGTCGGGGCTTGAGAGACGTGCGCCTGGTGAGGGCTTCGTGGGCCACTTGTGAGCCCTTCTTTGCCATGGGCCCTTGTCCTACATTGGTTGGGCCTTTATCCCGGGGTTAAAAGTGGTTTTTAATACTTCCTCCGTTTAGTAAAACAGTTTCTACTTTGACTAATGGAAGAAATAACGAGTACATATTTGTAATTAGTTTTTCAATTTTATTCTTGCTGTGATGAATAAAAGTAAGATATGATGTATGGATTATTAGTGAAAAAATATGAAGTAATAGATATGGCACAAATTAACAATAATAAAACTTATTTCTAAATAAAAAGTGGGAGTGCTTTGGTGAAAAACAAAAAGTGAAAGACTTTTAAGAGACCAAAGGAAATACGGAGTATAAGATAATTGATGTTGGCATTTAATTAGATTTTCCGTTTTTATTTTTCATATACCTTAATTAGTATTCTTGACTTTTTTTATTTTTTACTGTATGAAAATAACGGATATAATTGATCTCTCTTCCTCTTCCTTTTTCTTTTTTTTTTTTCTATTTTTTGCGTGGAAAGAGGAAAAAAAATTACTCCCTACTTCCTTAAGGGGCAGGCGTTTAGAAAATATGACACATTTTAAGAGTCATGATAAAGAATAGTCCAAACTATAGATTTCTTTGGTCAAAAATCAAAAGTAGAAACACCATCATACCCCAGAGACCTAAAGTTAAACTTATTTTTAACTTCTTTGTAATCAAATGCATTTATTGTTTTCCTACCAAAATACATTTTTTATTATTAATTTTTTTGAAATTTTTTATTAATTACTTAATTAAACTTACATATTTCAAAACAAAAAAAATTGAACCATAATGATATTTAATAGCACTATTAAGGGATCTTTTCTTGAAATTAATTTCAATAATGTTTGTTTATTATCATATAGTTTTATTTAATTTAGTTCGATATGTTTTTGGGCGTTAATTAAGGATTATTCATCATTTCAGTTTTCTTTTTTTCCTAAAAAAATTACTTGAGTGTCTGTATAGCCATTTAAACATTGTTGTACTATAAATTACTATACATTAAGTGACAAAAAGTTGTTAATTTAAAAACATTCCTTTCATTTTCAAATAAATGTCCTTAAAAGTAATTTTCATCAAATAAAAAATTATCTTAATCTATCTATGCTTGCTAATATCATTTATGCTCATTCTCGTCATACTTCTTTTACACACTAAATAAGTGAAATAGATCAATTAAAACTTAAAACCAAAAACATTACTCGTAATGTTAAAGAAACCAAAATGATCTTAAAATGTTTACTTTATTATGTTAAAGATTTAATATAGTCAAATATTTGGGAGTAATTGAAACGAGGGTAATGTAAATACGAATACAATTCTTACTTTATGAAAAAATTAATAGTTACATTGAATACAATATTTTTTTCCTTTGTGAGGAGTTACTAAAAACAAAAGATAGACTTAAATTTGATTCCTTAAAACATTCTCTATCCATTTTTCATCTAGAGTTAGGGCCATAAATTTTTTGACACATTCTTTAATTAACTTGTTTCTTTCACACCACTTTAAAATGTTGTTTTATCAATTTTGAAAAAATTATCTATTTACATTGTTTAGATTTGATATTTTGAAAATTAAGTTGTCCAATCGAAAAATTATATAGTTCTTTCTCATTTGACTTTTCACTATATCTCACACAAATTGACAATTAACATTTTATTTTTATATTCATAGATTATATGCGTCAAAATGAATAAACCTATACGAAATTTATATCATAAATCAATATATTTTATAATTACCTGTTAATATCTTTTTTTATAATTTATAATCAAAATTTAAAAATCCCAAAAATAAAAAAAAGAAGAAGAAAAAAGAATGGGCAGACCCATTGCTTTTCCGTTCTTTCTTTTCATACTCCGCATTTATAAATAAGTCATCGGATCCTCAAACACAAGGATCAGAAATGGATTCCAGGTGGCGGGAGAGGGGCCAACCCGACGGCGTTAAGCTGCCGGAAAGCCCAGTGAAGCCCATAGAGTATCTGCCCAGATCACGGAGCGCCGCCTCCGCTATGCAACAGGTCTGCACCGCCTTACCGTCTCCTCCTCCCCCTGCTCCGGCCAATTCCTCCCTGTTTCCCAAGGTCACTCCGGTGGCCTCCGCCGACGACGACGCCGACACGGCGAGGCTCTCCGGAAACACATTCTCCTTCCGCGATTTGTCCTCAACCTCCCATCTCGTCCTTGAGCGCATCATGTCACAATCCGTAAGCATTTTTTAACAAGTTACAGTCAAAATTTATATAAAATTTGACAAAAAAAATCAAACTTTTTTTATGAGAGGGAAGAAATAATTCATTCTCCTTATGAATTGTATCAATTAGAAGATTATTTTTTTATTTATAAAATTCATCGTCTTCATCACGACCAGATGCAGAATGAAATAATGTCGCCGTTAACGTCGGGGAGGCTGTCTTACGGCAGCGAAACATTTAACGGTTCAATGACGGAAGAAACGGATAGCGCAACTCCAATCTCTCCCTCCGAGGAGTTCGAAGATGTCATTAAGGTAATTAGTTCTTAGTAATTTGTTTTGTCATTATTATTTTTTATTACTGTTTCACCATCACTTTAATCACTTATTAAACTGAAATTAGGAATTACTCTAAAATTGTACTCCCTCCATCTTTCATAGATATTCCTCATGAAATATTTATACTAAATAGCACTTAAAACTTAAATCATTTCCCTAAATAGCACTTAAATTATTTTATTCTCTAAATAACACTTAATAATGTCCATAATGTCCTGTGGTTGCGAATATTTACTTAAATAATGACTAATGCACAATGATTAAAAGTGCTACATTGGAAAGAAAAACACATGTGGTGCTATTTAGGAAAAGTCATTATGTTTTAGTGCTATTTAAGTAAATTTCTCTATTTTCATTAGCCTTTTTATTTGTCTCTTATAGATTTTCTCATTAATTTTTTTAACATTTAAAATATCACAAACACCCTATTCAAATCACTCACCTCATTTAATCGAGATGGCTTGATACATCAGTTATTGTTATGAGCAGTATGGTTTAGTTAAGTCACGCATTTTGTTCATGAATCCCAAAAAACATTCGTCTCTATTGTTTTAGGTCAAATTTTTGCCTGGTACTCCCTTTGTGATCCCTAAAGGATCTTTATTTTATACAAATTAAATAAAATATCAAGTTTTTTTCCGTTTATCTTATTTAAATATTAGTATGTAAATAAAAATTATGATTTACATATTTAAAAACCATGGAGTACATCAAAAGTTATTCTACAAAATAAAATGTGACAAAGATATTTTATTGAATCAAATAATCAATGAAAAATCAACAAATAAATCAAAAATTCTCGTAACTCGTAGCCCACTATGAATGTTTTTATATTTATCAATCGATAAAATAAAGGAAACTCGCCTCAATTACATAATTTTATTTTCGAAATAAAAATGCATTCAAAGTGGGCTAGGTTCCACAAAAAAATGGGTTTGAAGATGGGCTCATCCTTTTCTTTTGTTTAAACCAAGCTTTCACTAAATATACTTCCCAATCTAAAAAAGAATTTTATACGGAGTATTTATTACTCCGCATTTAATTTATAGGGGTAAATTTCGACCATTTTTATTCTCGTTTTCTAAATTATGTTGGCTCGTCAAAGGTCTTTAAGACACTAGTCAAAATTATTTTGGATCAATCTCCCAAAAAAAAAAGTGAATCTGCACAGTTTTTTTAACATGAGACCATCGACGATTGATATGGATAAATCGAAAAGGACGACAATGATATTGATCGATGAGAGCTCTTTATTTTTTTTATTCTTTTCTTGGGATCAGAGCACTTTATTCTTTTTATTGCCCGAAATTCCACCAATACCATTTTTATTTTATTATAATTATTACGCCGTACATTTTTCGGAGATGGAGTGACGGATGCACTAATACATCTATACCAATTTAACTCGTCTGTTTTTTATTTATGATTTTAACTAAATTTATATTCGAATTATTTTATATGAAAAACAGGGTAGAATTAAAAAATAAAAATTGCATTAAAAGATCTACAAAACTAGTGGTGACATGTAAATTATTTTATTAAATAATTAATGAAAATAGGGAAAAAAATGAAAGAAATTTGATCATTTGAATAGTAAACAAAAAATTTAATTTGAAACGGAGTGAGTATAAATCAAAAAAATATTTGAGTGTGAAAGACAAATGTCTTCAAAAATAGTTGTGTTCTCATTCCATTTAATTGTCATTAATTATGCAAGATGAATAGTTTTTCATTATATATTTATTTCTTACGTCCGAAAAAGATTGACGCACTTCACTATTCAAAAATCACGAAAACTTTTGTTTAATTTTACATTCTCATTGATTATTTGATAAAGTAAAATATTTTTGTTACCTCTTATTTTCTAAACCTTTTGATGTAATTTTTTTTAAATGTTTTTATTTATATACTAATCATTAAAAGGTTGGAGTTGAGTGAAAGTGTGTGTGCAATAGTTTGATCCAAAGGTGAGGGATCAAAAGCTGAGTGAAAACTCCATTCTAAAGCTGCGGGCGCCATTGCATTGCATGATCCAAAGTTGACTGAAAACTACAAAGCATTTTGGCCTAAAAAGAATTAAACACACATTTACTTTTTTTTAAATTGTTAATGTTTTTTACAGAAATAAATTTTAAAAAAATAAAGAATAAAATAAATGTTATTTTGTTTATATTATATTACGGAGTACAAGTTTATTGTTTTTATACGGATCGTAAGTCCATTTAGGAATTTTCCACTTTTATTCTTAAGCTTTTTATTACTCCGTATTTATTTATTATTATTATTATTATTATTATTATTATTATTATTATTATTATTATTATTATTATTATTATTATATCCAATGCTTTACCCTTTCTAATATTCCCTTCGCCTTTTGACTTGCTTTACTTGATCCATCAAAAAACATATTTGTATTGTTTGAACTTTGAATTAATCCAAGAGCAATAGGGATGGACTATTTTCTTTTGCTTTTTTTTTATGTGTGAAAAAGAGAAGGATGATCATAGATTATGAGCCTCAAGAAATAAAGTTATTTTTCAAGGAATACAAAAAAAAAGATTATAAACTCCAGGAAGTAAAGGTTTTGTTTTTTTAAAGGTATACAAATAAAAAATAGATTAATAGAGACAATCAAACCTTTAGGGACATTTTTAAGCACCCAAATTCTAAAACCGATTTAAAACAGTACTAAAGCTCACATTTGTTCATGCAGTACCTGAGAGCAAACAACTCCCTGCTACCGCTGTTCACAAACACAAAGAGCTTCAATGGCGGCACCGGCACCGGCACCGGCAGCGGCGGGGCCAGCAGTCCCATGCTTGGGAATAACAACACCGTCAAGAAGTGGCTTAAGCACAGAAGGAACAAGAAGAAGGAGGAGGCCAGAGCGCGGAACGCACAGGTCCACGCCGCGGTCTCCGTCGCCGGACTGGCCGCCTCGGTGGCCGCCGTCGCCGCCAGCACGGCGGCGGCATCTTCCGCCGGAGAAGATGAAGTGGCGGCCAAGACAGACATTGCCGTGGCTTCAGCGGCGATGCTGGTGGCCGCACAATGCGTGGACGCCGCGGAAGCCATGGGAGCGGACCGGGACCGCCTCATGACCTCAGTCAACTCCGCCATTAACGTCCAATCCCACGAGGATATCTCCACCCTCACGGCTGCGGCTTCCACCGGTAAGGTTGCATAAATTAAATAAAAATTTATTGTTTATTACTCCCTCCGTTTCATAAAAGTGATAAAACCCTCTCACTTTCGTTTTTTTCAATTCCCTAAAACACTTCCATTTTTTATTAAAAAACCGCTTTTGCCCCTACTTTTTCATACTCTACATATCACACCATACTTTTTCACAAATAAATAAACTATCACATCTTACTTTTACACATCACATTAGGTCAAAATTAGAAAGTCAACCAAAATTACACATTCCCTATTTTGGCCCAAAGTCAAAATGGGAAGGGTTTAAAGGAACGTAGGGAGTATTATAGAAAGAATACAATTTCATTAGATAAATCTTGTTAAAAACTTTCAAGAGTGTATTTGTAACTATATATATACACATGTTTCAGCACTTAGGGGAGCAGCTACTCTGAAGGCAAGGGCATTGAAGGAAGTTTGGAATATTTCAACAGTGATTCCCATAGACAGGGGAAATGGAATGGGAACACCAGGTGGCAACAACAACAATGGCTGCTACGAAGGACTCGACATCGAAGAGAACTTCCTCGGAGTCTGCAACCAAGAACTGTTGGCCCGAGGCTGCGAGCTTCTCAAGAGAACCCGCAATGGTAAACAAGTGAACCCTTAAGGTTTCACAATAATAGCAACAACAAAGAAACCACTTGGTTTGACACATATGGGTTGTTTGTTTATGTGGTCCAGGTGATCTTCATTGGAAAGTTGTGTCTGTTTACATTCACCGTACCGGGAAGGTGATGTTGAAGATGAAGAGCAAACATGTGGGAAACACCATCACCAAAAGGAAAGAAAGTAAGGCCTCATTTGGAAGTAGCATTTTCAATTAACCTCGAAGCTAAAAGTTGGTGTCTGATGCATAATATTTTCAAATTACTAAAACTAAACGCTGAAACTGTTGCCAAACGGGAGTGCAATGCAAAAACTAATACTAAAAGATGACTTTGTTGCCAATAGTGAAAAATTGTTAAATTTTGCTTTGTTTTTACTTTTTATTCCTAAGTATCATTTTTGAGGTTAATGGTTACATGTGAAATGCAGATGTGGTATTGGAAGTGTACAAAGATATTCCGGCATGGCCGGGGAGGCACCTGTTTGACGACGGAGTGCAACGCAAATACTTTGGGTTGAGGACGGAGGTGCGCGGCGTGGTTGAGTTTGAATGCAAGGACTTGAAACAATATGAGATGTGGACTCAAGGCGTCTCAAGACTTCTCTATATCGTTGCTGAAAGGAGGAGGAGATTCCACAATTAAATACAGTATATATATGTATGTGTGTGTGTGTGTATATATATCTCTACACACACACACACACACTCTATTTAACAGAATATATAAGATCACAGAAATTAGGAAGGGGAAAGGAGATATATATGGTGGATGATGATACTTTGTCACTTATGTAATGCAATGTGGAGAAGCCAAGTATGGAACTATTCTAACAAAAAAAGAATACCTTTAGAACTTAGAAGGCATCACAGTGTAAACAAAAGATATACTACTGAATTAAATGTAAGAGAGAATCATCTCCTTGGCCTCAGCTTGCCTTATTGAATACATATATTCTCAAACTCCGTATATGTGTATAGTATCGGCGTGAAATGGAGGGATAAAAACCATTTGGTTGAAATATCATCTATCTTCTTCAACCAAATGGCTTTTATCCCTCCATATATATATATAGAGAGTTCAATTCTAGTGGTATACTACCAGCGTTCACGTTGATGGGGACGATGGCGCCTAAGTGTTTTGTGAAATAGGAATGTGTCATCAATACCAAAAAGTAAAATCAAGTATCAAACAATGGTTAATCAACTACTAGTATTTCCTCAGTCTTTTAAAATCTTTCCGCTATGACTTTTCATCAGTCATCCCAAAATATACTTCAACTTTTGGTATACAAGACCCATTTGCCCTTAATATTGTTTGTTGTTCCTTGATGAGATGGTTCCCTAAAGACTAAGGGTCTGTTTGGTTGGGGGGAAAGGAAAGAGAGGGGAGGGATGAAAGGGAATGGGAGGGGAGGGGAAAGTATTCCTTCACCTTGTTTGGCTTTAGGAGTGGAAGGAAAGGCCTCAAAATTTTTCAAAGGAGAAATTGCGATCTGAACTCATCTTTGAAGTCGCTATCCCTCTCTGTCTACCGTCGTTCTATCTCTTGGTGAGGGTTTCAGTTGTTATCCCTTTAATAATTGAAATTGCAATATGAACTCAGTGCTGGTGCGTGTTTACTACCAGTACTATACTGTGCTGTGTATTCAAAGTGTAGGTTTACAAAATTAATGGGCTAATCTTTGATGTGTTTCCCATGCACCAATTTCCATGGAGATGTGTTTCTCTTGGTTTTGTAAGAAGCTTTGAGGAAGAAGTCGAGAGTCAGCAGGGGTAGCATAGGGAGACAGAGAGTACAGACTACAGAGATGGAGCGGGAGACAAAGAAGTAGACGGGGAAGAAGAAAAGAAGAGGAAGAAGAAGAAGAAGAAGAAGAAGAAGAGATACGAAGAAAGACGGGGAGAAATTAAAAAGAGATTCCGTCTGATTCGGAGGGCTTGAAATCGAGGGGAGGGGAGGGTATTGGAGGTGAAATTTTAAGGGTATGCTGCAGTTCACAAAAATTAAAGTGTTACACCCGAAGTAAGATTCTTGGGACAGCTGAATATATATTGAAAAAGCAATTTCATCACATTTCTCATCTACCAAACACACTGTAAACAAGCTTTCATACCATAAAGTGACTTGCATTAAAGAGGGCAAAAAGCACGGAGAGTGGAAAGGGAGGAATCAAAGCGGGAATCATACAAATATTCCAGTGCATACAACTATACAATTCATTGTTATATTTGCCAACAGCAGTCCAAATGATTCATTATGATAATTGCAAAATAAGAGAACGGAAGAAGAGAACTAACTGCACTCTCTTCAATTATCAGCAGCCCTGAAAATGGTCAAGAGTGATACGAATAGGTTGATGACATCCAGGTACAGTGCAACAGCAGCCCATATGTATTCATCGTAAGAGTAGCGCTTGATAAGGTTGTCCGTGTCATACACGATGTACCCACAGAATATGATTGATGCCAGACCCCCATAGATCATCACTGTGATCTTCCCCATAGGAAAGAACAGCTGCAGAACAAAAGCATGGGCATGTTAAGCTTTACTTGTTCAATCATCAAGTTAGATCAACAGATGAAATGAGGTGAACAAAATGAAACCTGGATTATTGAAAACAAGAATAGCACCACGATAGCGCCACACAAGAACGGTCCTAGAAAACTAAAATCATAGCCATTCTTTGCTGCCCAGAATGTATATAAAGTAAGAGCAACCACAACTGCTGCTGTCAAAATGGCTGATTCTAGGATCACCTTCCCTGTTACCAATCAGGCAGAGGATTAAATTTCCGATCTTTAGACAAATTCCCTTCTAAAGTCACAAATACCAACCAACCACCAATCCACATACGAACTTGGAACAAAAAACGAAATTAATATTGATTTATAATATAGGATTGATATAACAACCCAATTGAATCCCACGGTAGTAGGGTCTGGGGAGGGTGTGTGTAAGTAGACCTTTCCCCTACTCGAAAGTAGGGAGGCTGTTTCCAAGAGACCCCCGCCTCAAGTAATAAGAATATCACAGAGAGCACAAAAGTAATACAGGTGCAAAAAGCAATTCCTTAAAATGTTTGATGAGAGTTTATGTTTAAGTTTTAACACATACATGCAATGTCAAAGGCCGACCAAAAAGATGTTGCATTTCAGTTGAGTATATAATTACAGACTCTATGTATGATTGGTGTGGCATTGCATCTAGATTAGATGAAATTATCATGAAAAAGATTTGTAGTTTGATATAGAATGCGAACATCCTGTTTCCTTCCCAATTTTTTTATTTTGGTAAGTTTCAATTTACAGTGTTTGTTTCCATTTATAAAAATCATAATTTAGTTCATATCATATCTCTCACATCTACATAAATCTCAAGCACACAGTTTCCACTTTCTCAATCTCTGTTAATCTGCTATATTAGTACACGAGCACACATTGGGACGACAAAGTGAGTAATTCTTTTCGAAAAAGTAGATGAGAAAAATCTTCTTCTAGGATTTCATTCAATCTACGTTTCATTAACTGTTTCAATTAATTTATCTTCAATGTTTCTAATATCTCTATCACATCTATTCCAATCATCTCTGGTGTCATTTTCGTCATCTCTAACTTTGCCTCCGTTCTAAATTTTCACTGCTGTAGTTTCAAAGATACTCAAAGTTTATCTAACAACTACATTTTCTTTTATTTGTACCAAACATGCACAAATCCTATCTGGTACATCTTCAAAAGGAATGAACAAGAAGATCTAATTCCATTGCAGCAACAATTCGCACATTCAAAAAATATTAGCATGAAACTGACACCAAGAAAAAACAAAAAAAAGAGCTGCTCACCACTAGTGTATGCACAGGTCAATCCGACTGAGAAGGAAATGGCCACCGTGAAAACGCCTAGCAGGACATAGTTGTACGGATGCCTCTGGTGATAGTAATACAAGGGGCAGAGCACTGCAGCAGGCAGCCGACGATTAGTTTAAACACGATGAAAATCACTAACCCTAATTGAAATCGCAGAAATCAAATCAAAGACGAAGCATACATATGTACTACCTATGAAAGGCGTGATGATGAGAACGATGTAGAGAGCCAAGCCGGCGGGAGTAGTTGTAAAGAAGCGCGAAATATGGTGATTAGAGACGACGACAGCGCCGACGGCGACGGACAGCAGCAACTGGATAGCTACAATCGAGTACACTTTCCGAATAAACGACCACCGGAGTTCCGGGCTCTCTATCATCGTCGGATATAACGGAGCCCTGCCGGCCTCCGGGTCGTTTTTCACGTTAGCGTTCCACATCTCTTCCGATCACACACAGAAACTCCCCCGATCGATCGCACAGAAAACACCTAAATATTCCTCGCTTTCTTCTTCAACTTGCGCGCAGATTTCTTCTTCTTCTTCTTCGATTGATCGCCGAATACTTTTGGCGTGGAAAAGAGTGAAATGAAGCGGGCATAAAGTTTGTTGATGAGGGTAAGCAACGGAAGGTCGGTTCGATGGGTTTGGGATAAAAGCGGCGAATGAAGCTTCGAGATGAATCGAGGCACGTGACTAGATGGATTTGCACGTGGGGAAACTACTCCCCCCATAGATCTCTCTCGTCTCTACGAAAACCTTCTCAAACCTTCTTTTTCTATGTTTAATTGCTTTAATTTTTTTTAAAAGTGAGCAAAAGCCTTGTATTCTTGTATACATTAAGAGATGTATAAAATGTATTTTCGTGCGTGGTGGGTTTTTAACATTCTCAGTTCATATTATATATTTTTTATTTTCTAAGACTCCCAGTCCTAAAAGGAAGCTTTTCCTTTTACCTTGATGTTACTCTTCCATTTCAAATTAAAATTTCACTTGTATATTCATAGATTAAAAAAAAAGGTAAAACTATTTGGTTGAGATTAAAAAGAAAAAAATTTATTATGAATTACATATTTTATTTTGGAACAACCAAATAATGATTTTAGAACGCATATGATTTCATGTTCCTTTTTCTTTTAACAAAAAGGGAAGTGATGTGTTTAGGGACTCAAAAGAATGTTGAATATTTAACCGAAGGGATAAACAAAGGTTTCTTTAAGACAAGTTCTTTTGTGGTCTTTAAATTCTTGCTCATTTTATAAATCCTTATACATAAATTGATTTAATGTATTGGACTTTATAAAAATAATGAAATCCAACTACGAATATATGGAAGATATGCAAGAAGAATGTGAAAGATGGCAATGCAATGCAATGGATTTGGCACCATAGCTGCTAAGATGGCAATGCAATGCAATGGATTTGGCACCATAGCTGAAGTGAACCTTGGTTCACTAGCAGCATGCCGATTCGCGAATAGGATTTGTTCCGTGCTTGACTAACATAGGACTTCGTTCAGTTTGCTGGACCATTGAACCTGTGGATTTCCCGGTCACCTGTTGTGTTGGGATGCAATAACATAATTCTTCCTTTGAAAGGCATAAACAAGCTCTAAGGGCATGCAATGCAAAACAGTGTAAAAAAGTTTCTTTTTTTGGCTCTGAGTTATGTATTGTTAAGCAACAACCACTAATTGCTATTAACATTACAGATTCATATTGTAAATGAACTTTTGAACCTTTCCAGCAGCAGCTCAATTCTGGGCATGTTTTGAGAAATATGGATGCTTCAGAGCTTCATCCACACTGGGGCGATCCTCCTACATTCATTCCAATACAATGCATTTATTGTTAATTCCAGCCAGTACATAAATACTATCTCTCTATCTACATTTACCTTTCCCCCTTTTTTTTTGAGTAAATTCCCAAAATAGTCTTTTGTAATAAGGGATTTTTCCAAATTAGTCCTCAGTAAGTTTTAATTACCTACATGGTCCTCTATAATTGAAATTTATTCCCAAAATAGTCCTCTGTAATAAGATATTTTCCCAAATCAGTCTTCAATAAGTTTTAATTACCTAGGTGGTCCTTTATAATTGAGATTTATCCCCAAGATGATCCTTCATAAATAATGTTACTCAAATGATGATTAATTAAGGTTATTTTTTCTCTGCTAAATTTAGAATTAATTCTTAAAATAATCATTTATAATGAAGTGCTTTTCCAAAATGGTTTTTCTAATTAAAGATGTGTATTTGATTTGAAATTTAAAAGATTTTTTAAGTTTTAAATAATTCATAAATTATTTGTGAGTAAATTCTCAAAATGGTCCTTTGTAATAAGGTGTTTTCCCAAATCAATCCTCAAATGAGGATTAACTGGGAGATATTTTGGTATTTTGATAATCCAAATTTAAAGTATATTTTTGAAACAATCATTTTTGTACAACTAAATGTAAAATTTAAAAAATACATTGAGTATAAATAATTTATGAATTATTTAAAACTTAAAAAAAATCTTTTAAATTTCAAATCAAATACACATCTTTAATTAGAAAAATCATTTTGGGAAAGCATTTCATTATAAATGATTATTTTAAGAATTAATTCTAAATTTAGCAGAAAAAAATAACCTCAATTAATCCTCATTTGAGTAACATTATTTATGAAGGACCATCTTGGGGATAAATCTCAATTATAAAGGACCACCTAGGTAATTAAAACTTATTGAAGACTGATTTGGAAAAATATCCTATTACAAAGGACTATTTTGGGAATAAATCTCAATTATAGAGGACCATGTAGGTAATTAAAACTTACTGAGGACTAATTTAGGAAAATCCCTTATTACAAAGGACTATTTTGAGAATTTACTCTTTTTTTTTAAAAAAAAAACTTATTCTTTAAGGGAGAGTTCAAGTAAGTCCTTTAAATAAGTTTTGGTACTAAATTTCAAAATCGGACAAATAATTCCGGGCTAACTCACAGGATCCCAACGCAGCAGTTGGCGCACCAATCGCAACGCCCATACGTTTGGAAATCTGCAAACCACGCAAATCGAGTACACAAGAAGAAGACGAAGACGAAGAAGAAGAACTGCAGGATTATGAGATCATTGATTGCATTTATTTACACTTTACTCACCCAATTTTTAGAGGATCTCTGTTTCTAATTTGATGCAAGAAGAACTCTTCAGAACATTTCCATGGAGCCGGCGAAATAGAGCCCTAGAAGATTATTGTAGTGCAACCAAACTCTGATTAATATAATGTAATATAAATTTCATTGTCTTTGCTCATGAATGTAAAACTGAAGTGGAAAATAAAATTTTTTTAAAAAAAACTGTCAGTTAAAGAGTGAATATATATATATACACACACACACACACACACAAGCACGAGCACGCCCATTTGCCTGTCACAAACTAAAAATGGTTGAACTTAGTCACTTACAGGGTCATTTGTAGCCCTAGAGTGGCGAGCCTTTGAAGAACTCCCAGGGATCAGGATACACAATTCCATGAATGATCTCAGTCTGTTCAAGATCAAATTACATGGTGATCAAAGTCTCACATTTCTAAAAAAGGATAACTGTCAAGTTGAAGAGATAAAGCTAAAGTTATAAAAGGAAGTATTTAGGGTGCAAATTTAGCATCAGTAACAAATTAACAATATATACAAATTGCTGTGAAATTAGATGAGAAAATGTTACTCCGTATGTGCAACTGTTTGAACTTTGAAGTATATGCATAAGAAAAGTAGATATTTTGGTGTATCCAATTGGTAGAGAATTAAAAAGAGTCTTGGTTGGTCGAATATGACATACATAGAGGGTGTCAAAAGAAGACATTATGGCATCAAGAACACATGGTGCGAGCCATAAAGGAGTAGAAACAGAAGCTTTTAGTGGATGACCTCGATAGATTATCCATTAGTTTATGTAGAAGAACCAGGTGATTTCACTTAAGAATGGTTGTTGTCGGTGTTGTATTCCAAACTTACTTAAAGGCGAGCTCCTTTAAGCTTTCACTCCAACCTTCTAGATGTTGATCCAAAAGAGCACGCGTCCTAGAACTTATGTGGAACACATTAGGTGATCCAAGTATTAGTTCCAGCATCACAACCCCAACACTCCACATATCGTACCTGTCGAACATGGGTAACACTTAAAGATAAGCCACGCAAGTCAGATGTGAGGGAGTTCATAAAAAATCAAATCTGACTTTATTCACCTTGTTTTGTTTGGTGAGGGGAGGGAGAAGATATCATAACACTGTTTTTCATATAACAGATTAGAGCTTGAATACGAATTGGAGTATATTACACATTGGGAAACTAACCTGCAGTAGGAACTAGGTTTCTTACCGTATTCCTTTTCCCTGGAATGAGTTTGATATTTATAAGAAGTTACTTTTGATCTTCATACACAAGATTTTACTTAACGGTCGTATTTATGCCTGATGAAAGTGCATCATTCATTACTCAATACCTATGTCGCTATGATTTGTCTCAATACATAAACATGAGATTGTGCAAGCCTAAAATTCTAGTTTCAAATGTAACTTGCAGCCTGGACCCTCATCTACACATTAATACATTCCAAGTAAATTATCTGATACTCAAACATCCCCTAGCCAGTGAATATAATAGGAAGAAAGAAGACAAAAGGTAATCAGCCAAACACAAATCCAGTAGTAGATCGTATGAAACTGGCATACTTTAGATTTGTTGTAGTTGGCCCTTGGTACCAGCTGGCATTAAGAAAGGCTTCAGGTGGAGTGTATTCACAAGTTTGCTCAGCCCTGAAAGAATAGAAACATGAATAAGTATGCAGTCACCATCACCTTAATCCAACCTATATCGGAATCAATACATGAAATAAAAGATTAAGTGGAAAAATATTACAATGTTGGTGATTGTATAATTTCTGCTCATTGATCAAAAGGTTGTGATATAAAAGGCATGCCGTGTAAAACATTGTCACTATTTTTTTTCATGAAGGTATGGTATGCAGCTTGTTTATTAACTTTAGACAATACGAAAAATTTACAAATTCCCCCAACCATGTTTGAAAAGCATGTCGGAATATAAACCTATCAACTCTCAACCAGTCAACCACTTTATGTCATGAAATCTTAATGATTTTAATACAACTAAAAGGAATGATATCTTAGTAAAATACCTTGACGGTCCAAGGGACCCATATAGGTGCTTCAATGTGAAGTCATCCAGCGCACTGCCAAAGTCAATAATGCGCCTAATAAATTATAGAACACACATTAAGACAAGCTAGAAGAATACAATACACGTTATTCATATACTACATGAATTTAATTTTGTGAGTAAATCAAGGATTGGTGCATAATCTAGTAGTGAATCCTGCAAGGGAATGAACTTAATTCTTTTGGAGCTCTATGGCTTCTGACTAGTAGAAACATCAACAATATACTAATATTTGTCCCTTATAAATCAAGTCAGCTAGCTTTTTAGGAATTTGCAATATCGTGAGTTGCATTAGACAGACCCACACAGATCCATAAAAGCAGCACCCAAACCGTTTCCAGTTTGAGAGGAAATGTTAGTTGTGATTATGAATGATGTTGAGAAAACCATTTTTGAAAGAAAATCTGAATATGGAATTATTATGAGATCCAGCTAAAATATTCATGTACCAAAATCCTTATAAGAGTTGGCAGTATTAAAAATGCTTTGGATAGACTAAATCCATAAAAGCAGCAACCTAAACATTTTCCTATGATAGTAAATGTGTTACTCTGTACAGTATTTATGACGTAGGGAATACAAACATTATATACCCTAATGAAGCAGCCGTTGCAGCTTTAGAGAATGATATGGGAATAGAGTCATCCAATTTTAAATTTTAGCAAGGTTACAAAAATGACTAATATTCAGTAAAAGCACTATACAGAAGACTACGTCAATAAACCATATTGTGGTAATATATAATTTCAATTACATTTTTGTGGTATAATTATGATCTCCACTTGGATATCCTTTCAAGCATCTCCCAGAATCCTGATCTTCGAAGCAAATAACCATATTCTCTAACCATAAAGTTGAAGTTCAGGTAAATAACTGTAAGAATAAGAAAATCATTAAAGATAAAAGGAAATAAGAAAGTTATCAGATGTATGTGTGATTCAAAGCTAGATGCTAATGGTATTCTATATTGTTTAGTGCTTACCACTAAAAATCAAGTTTTGAATGGAATAAGAGGGATTTAACGCAGCTAATCCTCATTGGATGTTCAATCACTATGCTCTAACGATCATCTTGATGTAAACGAGCAACAATAACACCAATCTAGACAATAAGATCCTAACCACTCACCACTTATTTTTTACATTGCAGGTTATCACTATTTTGTGTTATATATTTATATCTTCTTAATATGCTGGAGAGCACAAGAAATCTGATCCACATGGCCACAAGTAACTATAAATGATGTATCTAGAGGTTCATACCAGGTTTAATATCTCTATGTGTGATATTGCGATCATGACAAGACTTGAGTGCAATAAGCTGAAGAAAAAGAAAAGTAGATAGAATGATTATAAGGATAACTCCATAAAGATGTTGCATCTAATAGGTGTGCAAAATGGTGTTAACAACAACACCAACAACAAACACAATATAATCCCAACTTCTTTGGACTCTGGGGGGTCAAGATGCCTGCAACCTTAACCTTTTAAAAAAACAAAGAAACTGCTTCCATTATTCCCTTGATGCATTTACTTCCCAAAACTTCATAGAAAGTACTCCCTCCATCCCGATCAGTTCGTCCACTTTTCTTTTTTGGTTTGTCCCAAAAAGTTTGTTCTTTTTCCTTATATGACAAAAAAATAAATGCTTATATTACCATTTTACCCCTATTTTTCAAACTTAATACTCCCAATCTATTCAACCAATGGCAATAGGTCACTACCCAATTTTTATTCCCCATTATTGGTCTTTGTGCAAAAAATGAAGCGGATAAAGTGAATGGGACGGAGAGACTAAGAAGCAAGGGAATTTTAATGTGCCTCTAAAATTTAGACTCAGTTCTTTAAAGAATTCCTTACGATCATCGGTTTGCAGTATATAGAAGCCCACCATGTTGGATCTCACAAAGTGCATTCTCAACCAGCTTAGAATATAAAATTAGTTTACCCTTAAAAAATTTTACTATGTGATCTATGCATGCTAATGTCATTGAGAACGGTGCTGTTGATTGTAAGACAAAGGAATTCCATGGAATGTTAGTAGTTGGAGATTCATATAACAAACCAGGACCATAAACTACGTTGAAGGTATAAAAACTAGAGCTACGAAAATTGCAATATCCCATACCAATTGCCATATAAGGTTGCGCATTTCCTCTTGCCCTGCTTCTGTTGTCTTCAACCAGTGCCACCACTTGGATGGATGTAATATCTGAACATTCTTCACTTGTTCATTTCCCATTCCTTCTGAACTACTTACTACTTCTTCTGCTGTATACAAAATCTTTGACAAGGATACTCCTTCATGCCGGAACACAAGCCATATATCATTAGATCGAGACTCTAAGGATTCTACATATCTTGCAATGTGATCAAGACCTTCTTCATTGGTAGATTGCATTACTTCATTTCTTCTTACATAAGTATTCTCAGCATTCCAAAACTCATTCAGTTTCCAACCAACTAAATTACTTTCTACTAAATGTCCACGTGGCACTGGATATGCATCTTTTGAGAAACAAGATCCTCTGGCTGACAATGGACCTCCAAGAAGAGTAGATGCATTCAAGAAAAGTTCTCCAAAATGCTTCTCTCTTAGCCCACTTAGATATACAGTAGCTCCCTTTTCAACCTTTTAACAGCAACTATTCAAGAGATTAGCACATCTCCAGAATTTCAGGGCAGAACATGACATTGATACAATGAGCTTTTGATAAAGGTTTAGCAATGTAAACATATAGCTTTCATCTAATGATAGAATAAACTATAAAGTAAACTGATTATTGATTACAGTAAACATGTTCTAAGTCCTGATGATGCATGGGCAAAGATACTTAGAACCTGTGTGCACAACAAATTTATATGCATCATGATAAGGTCTGTTACCAGAATCTAGGTTATGCTAGGGCACAACAAAGAAGATTCTGAAAGCATTACTTTGTTTTGTAACATGAAAGACTTCTCAACTCAATCTGATAATATGACAAAGGTGTGAGAATAATATTTTCCCTTTTTTTATAGTGGAGTATGTTTTCCACATGAAGTTTGGTAGAAGATGAGAAGAAATGGAAAGGACCATCTTTAGCTCGAACTCTGTGCACAAGCATCACCAGGACCAAAACTTTTATTGATAGGGGTTGATCTTCAGAAGTATTGAATAGATAACAATAATAATGAGAATAATACAAGTGAATCTCAGCAATTGTGAAAACATAATAAAAAGTTTACATTGGAATAAGAATACTAGCTAGAAGAAGAAATGAAAGGATATACTTATGTCTGACCAAACCTCTTATGTTGAAATTGTTTTAAAAATTATTATACCACACACTTCGAAAGCTTCTATTCCCTCTTTTCCAAAAAGATTTTTCTACTTTCCTTTTAAGACCGTCCCAAAGATGTACTTGTTTCTAGGAACAAGGTAATGGACAGAATAAATGTTGAAATTATTCGAGGATTGTAAAAAGTGAGAAAATCACGGAATTACTATTTTGGAGGTTTAGAATTTCATCCACGTTTATTTCATCTGAGGAGGCCTAAATGATTTGAATGCTAATTTCTGGGTTTTGAGCCCTTATTTCCTTGAAAAACCAATAAATTAACTAGAGATAATTGGCGGTCCTGAAAATTTACAGAAACTACTTCATGAGCTAGAGAACTTAATGGAGGAAGAAAATTTACTAAAGCTATTAGGATTATTTTCTGTAAATTTCTTAAGGATTCAAATATTAGAGAAATGATAATAATTAGAATTTTAACTTTGGCTGAGGGACATGCCTTTTCACACACAACCTCTCCACTTATTAGTCAAAACCCACTTTGCTGCTCGTCTTTATATTCATTGGCACATACTCCATCCGTTCTAAAATTACTGTCCGTTATGAACCAATATGGCTTTCCTCATGCGATAGAGTTAAATCATTGTGGACAATAATATTTCAATGCGGCACTTAAATTGGAACAGAGAGATTATATCACAGAGAAGAGAGCTAGTGCCGGCCAGAGTCCAACTTTGGAGTCAGAGAGAATGACACAAGCTACCAGGCCGGCTTGTAGAAAGACACAGAAACACACGTTAGAGTTGCCAGAGAAAGAGGGGTGTTAGTGCCGGCTTGCCCACTACTCAGTAGGATGTTAATCAAACTTAAAATTAGTAAGTACACAAAAATGATCTGAGCTAATACTCCTAATAGATATGAACTAAAATATAAACCAAACCAAACATGCCCAATTGTCAAGTATATCCTCTAAGAAACTTAGAAGTAGGATTTCATGACTGGTGAGGGTGAGATATACGCAGACATTACCTCAACCTCTATGACTCCTATGAGTAGAGAGGTTGTTTCTGTGAAGATCTAACTAGTGTTTTTTTTTGTTATTTTTATTTGTTTTCAATTTTTTTATTGAGTGTCTTGCTTCCCCAATGGTTTTTTACCTCATATTTCACACTACTCACCTTTAGATGTAACTGTTTCTAATGCCAAAATAGTTTTGCAAAAATTAAAAAAATGACTTTTTGAAATGTTCCAACTTTTCAAATTTTTTAAATCTTCCAAAACTTCCCAAATCTTCCATTTGACAGAGGTCTGCACAAATACAGCCTCTCAATTCCAATGCGTAGACGAAAGGTATGTGTAGATCTCACCCACCACATTCCCTACTTCTGAGTGGGTTATACACTTTTATGATATATTTGATGCCTTTATATTTGAGATTAGGTTACCATTATACGCTTCAAAATGAATTTGTAACCCAAGGAGTTAGTATCACAATCGTCACAATCATCAGAAAACAATGAAACTTTGGCAGTTTCTGAGGTCTGGTTGGCATGAGAACAGTTCCATTGAAAAGCCATCCATACTTCTCCATATGATCCGCGTCCAAATCGTTTTTTCAGTATGTACCTGAAAATAATAATTTGCCAAAATAAATGCATCACCTTAATCCCAACTGCCTAGGTTTGTGGGATGAAATTTCTGGTTTCAACTAGAGGTCAAAAATTAGTTAACACTATAAATTCATGCCAAAAAAGGTGGCAAAGTTCCTGCGCAAACTTATCACGCAGGAATACATTTCCAAAAACACTAATTTAAACTATTTGTATTGGAATAAAAAAGGATTAAAATACTGGAGAATAGACTAGATGAAATGGCGAAAGATGAAGTCGAGTGCGAAAAATGAGAAAAATAATGCAAGTCATTAGCACCCTATTAACATAACTCCATCTGAGCAGGCTGCTTGTCCTAAACCAACTCCATCAAGGTGTTCAAACATATATGGCCAAAGTAAAAAATGGAACCCAGAATGAACTCAATCAAAGATAGCACTAGAGCATGAATATGATGTCCATGTGTACCAAGCTGATAAGTTTTTCACATAAAATGTTTGTACAGTATATGCCGATATTGCAAACAAGCATGTTGTAGTCTTTGATAAATTAGGCAAGAATGCAATTTCTCATATAATATGTTATATGTCTGTACCTTCGAAAAATGTTATATGTCTGTATATAAAATTGGCAAAAATGTAACATAAAGGACAGAAAATATAGTAAAGTTCAGCACCTTGAATCTATTCCTGCATGCTCATTTGGAAATGTATCATTGAATGGAATTGATTCAAGCATGCCCAGGAACCTAGCAAAACCTTCAGGATTTATGCACCGATCATTATTCCCGCCAAAGTTCATCCCAAAGTTTAAACACAAATGATGATCATTATACAGATTCAGTGAAGCTCCTTCTGCAAAAAAGAAAAGGGAAGAAGAAAGAGTAATTAGATATATTTGCTGAAGCAGGCAGACGTACTTAGTACACGTACTTACGAGTCACCAACAGTAGACCCCAAAACTTAGAATGTACCCTATACTCCTACAGAGCAATAGATGGAAATAAAAGAAAGTTGGGATCTGAAAAGTGCGTGTGTGTGTGTGACATGTGAATGTCAACAGATAAGCAGAATAAGAGATTGGAATTGGAGCCATACAGAGTCCATTTATTTCATTAGTCCTCACGCTATTCTACCATCTTTAATTGCAGCAGAGAAAAAGCACGGAAACTAGCTCAACTAATTTGCCCATTTAACCTTCTGGCGGTCTTGCCCAAACTATTACTTCCAGATCCAGATCAACACCGATTGCTTACCAGTACTGTCACCAGACCTTTCAGGCAGTGCATGCTCTAGTCCATATGAATATTCCGAGATATCTTTTTGAATCCAGAATGTTTTGTCATCATATTCATCAAGGTTCTCAGATAGATAGAAACACATTTCTTTTCCTACAACCTAATACAAGAATGAAACGGACCATTTTCAGAACCATAAATGTCAATTTTCATGTGATAAACATGATATGTAAATTATAAAAGCAAACCAAGTAGGATTGTACTACTAAAAGAATGGCTTCATAATAATAATAAAAAATGATACTATAAATGATAAAGAGAGGAATATAATGTCCCGACATGCACAAAGTCCGGAGAAGCAAAGATGATCAAATAGATCCAAACTATGAAATATAGAACTTCATAGTAACCCAAAAAGACCACCTCTAGAGTCCGGAAAAGAGTTCTCGAACAGCTTGGGTGCAACGTTGTCAGTAGTAATTATAGTCTATAGAGCATGACTTATGGGGAGAAGATGCATCATACATAATACATGTAATGATGTAACTCCGCCTATCAAAGTGTCACAGGTTCCTCCAATAAAGAAGATATTATTCTATAGATTAATCGTTAATGTATGGGCCCAAGCATGCAGCCTAGTATAATAACAGGCTGAAAAATAAAATAAAATGTAAATGTGCATGTTTTACCAATAATCTGTCAAGGTTGGTAGCAGCAGGATAAGCATGCTTCATTTCTGCAAGTTCTGATACTCAAATTAAAAGAAAGAGCATTATCAGACGCCAGTGCTGAAACTTGAAGCATTTCTAAGAAGTAAGACAACTAAAGAGAGAGCAAACATATAGGTATGAAGTGCAGCACCCCAAACCACAATAAGAAATGAAAAAATAAAACTAACCTCAGTTGTGCACTTGTACAAAAGTTTTGCACATAGAAGACTCGTGCTCAAATTAGACACAGATAAATGACAACTAAGCCTTCAAAGTAGGAAAATAATGCAATCGGCATCCCCAAACAAAAACAGTTTCAATCAAGTTTCTTAACTAGGTGAAAAGTTCAAATGCAATTTTAACAGAATATTAACAGATAATGACTGGACTTCCATATAAAATTTTCTTTTTCCTGTTCGGCTTATGTGGGAATGCAATCATTCTTAAATTTTCAATTTTTGAAAATTAATTGGATCTCTCCTCATCTGGTGAGATGAAGTTGGATAGATTCCTCTTACTTTAAATGATGGCTTCCAGCTCAAAGCAATGGCAACCTGAAGGAAATAAAAGCCACACCGTGGCTACAGCTGGCTTCCAATTTTTTTTCTTATGACTGGACTTCCACGAAAGCCAAAAAACGTTAATAATAACCCACGTCACAGTTAACCTGAAGTAAACCTAATAACACCACCCCTAATTCATCTTTTTTCTCAGTTCATCTACTTTATTGGAGTTTTTAAAATTCAGCATGTCAATTCCACTGTCACACCAACTTCAAGTATTTAATTGACTTTTATCCAAATTAGAATACAAGTAGTTTGGTTGGAGAATGTTTGCAATTCCCAAATTAAAACATGCTCCTTGTGTTTGTGAAGAGTGCCTGCATAGAAGTATAGGACACTTCATCAAGTGAGTCTAAATCTCTTAGGTAGTCTAAGAGTCACTTAAGTGAACAAAAAGGTTTGTTATCTACCTATATATAGTTGCTATATATCCATGAAGGATGTATGTTTAAGAAATAAAATCTCAGAAAAATTCTCTTGTTAATCTACAAAAGCAGTAACTGTAACACTAAAAAAAGAAGTCATTAATAGGATGGCATGTGCATTTAGCATTTCCCATCAAAGCTTGTATGCAGTCCTGCATAAATACCTTTCCATAAACTCAATGTTTTAAAAAGCGTGGCGAATCCCGCCTTGAGGCGTGCCTCATGGCAGTTTCTGGAAAATTGTGCAAGTGAACGCCCTCATCACCTGTAAGTGCTCGATGTTTTGCTAATTGTTTTGTCGACTCCCTCGGTCCCTCCAGAGCAAAATCTGCCTTGCTTTATCTCCGTTATTTTTAACTTTTTTTTGGAAAAACATTTATGGTCGATTTTTTTTTTTGCGTGTAAGTGCTCGATTGTTTTTTTTTGCATGTAAGTGCTCGATTGATTTCTTTTTTTGGGGGGGAAAAGTTCATGCCTTGTCGACTGTTCGCTGTTTTTTGGAAAAAAGTTTATGCCGTTGTAGTCAATTGTTTGCTTATTGCATTTTTGTAAATTCTTTATTTGCATTATGGATTCTATTTTAAATATGTAATATCCACATTTTTAACTTCAAGTTGAAACATACGCCTCAATACGCCTTGAGGCTTACGCCTTGTCAAAAAAATGTCTCAAAACCGCAATACGTAATTTCGAACATTGCATGAACTTATTAGTATCTTATATATTAGAATTAGGGAAGTGGACACTGTCAATCCAAAAAAATGACTAATGTCACTCCATTCTCTCTAAAACAGTTTCTTATACTCCGTATTACGTAAAATACATTTTGGGAGCCACAATAGTAAGTTTTGGAGTCACAATATTAAGATGTGACCTGTGAGTTATAAGCTCCAAAATATCTTCAAACCTAGATACTAGAGTACATAAACTCAAAATCATCTAAGATGCATTAGAAATATCATTGGTGCATTTGTCAATGTCACTGCATAATGTCCAATTAGAAGCATAAAATCTTCTCCAAGTCTACTGTCTCCCATGTTCAGGCCTAGCTTAAAAATAATCAATATGCTTTATGAAGCAAAAAATGGTGCAACTTACGCGACTGTGCGATGGAATAATCCTCTTGTCCTGAAGCTGGGCAATCAGATATACCCAATCCATCACAATTCACATCAGGAAGAGTATACAAAGGCGCTTTCGACTTAAATGGAAGTATTATAGCTGCCATATTATCAGTACTTCCCTTTTCAAAAGCAGCTTTTACTATGCACTCTGCTAAGGAATACATGCAAGAAGAATTTAGTTCAGGCCTAACAATGATATCTGCATCTAAGCTCGATAATATGTCACAGACATCCTGTGGGCTTAGCTGTTCAAAAACACCATCAGATGCAGCCACCAAATAGCTGTTGTTTTCTGCCAAAGGTTGCCAATCAGTGATCTCGGGAACAGATATAACACCATAACTGACAAGACCAAAGAAAATAAAAAGAATGATTAGTTACTTCTTAAGATAGAGATACTATTTAAATGAAGTTACACTTTTACTAATTATTTTAACTTTTCAATTTCAAAAAGGCAGATGAAAGTCAATAAAAACAAAGCAAAACATCACTACAATAACTGGTACACACAAATCAAGCCTACCTTTAAAGTTATAAGGAAAAATAGACCTAGAGTAAGAAATCTTGAGCATAAATATATATATATATGTGCAAACAGAGCCCTAAAGAGCTTTACCTTTTCAGGTATATGTCCCCAATGGATCTAGAAACAGCCAACTGACCATTAACCCGAGCAACACCACCCCATTCAGAGACACTTCCCCCAGCAGACTCCACTCGAGACCGTTCATCATCCCTATCTGGGTGGTGATCTCGAGTCAACTCCTTAGCAGAAAATGGCGACCATCGATCTGAAACTTCTGATTCAAATGTGCGATAATTTCTGAAGGGTTGAAAAATCCCATCCATTCGTGTCTGCCTATACATTCTCAATAACGCAGCTGCAAATTAAGAGTTCGTTCAAGTAAATACTCGGCGCAATCTACTCTTTACACTATCCCATAATAATAGATGAATAGCGATCGTTAGGAACCAAGAATCGTGTTTATGTGAAGGCAAGTAATATTAAAGTAATCATCTTATTTATACGGAAGCAATCATTGCCTACTCGCTTGTCTAGTGAGCTCATACCTCGAGCCTCTTTAGCACTTTTATTCTCCTCAGAGCACAAAAATGCCTTGGAATCGCCAATGTTGGCCACAAAAATCTGATTCTCTGCCAAAAGTACAATTGTGGCAGTAGATCCAGAATCAAAATTGTTTCTAAAAGCATCCTTCAGAGAAAAAGTAAACATCAGCGAAAAGCAGCAGCAGAACATTAATAAAGTCACTAGTCCACTAAAAACCATTAAAGACTCACCATTGAAAATGATGCATCAATGTCATTAATTGCTCTTAGCACTGCCTCTTTGAATATTTGTAATGAAAAAGATTCATCAAAGACTGATGACAAACTCAGCTTAAACCTATAAGAATAAGAAGGGTTCAATATACATCCCAGGCACTCTTAGATTTCAATGTAGATATCGGATTTCAAAAAATGCTTGAATTTACAGTAACAAACACTGAATTCGCATTCAGTCAATTCCAACGCCATAACAACTCTCAAACTAAAAAAAAAAGTAACTAAACATAGTGGGAGAGAGAATGCACTACCGCCCAAATTTGAGATGATGATGATCCAATTCCTCATCCCACTTCAAGTCTTGAAGTACATTATCTCTCCTTCCGTTCGGCAGCCATCCCCTTAATTTCCTCAATAGGAGAGAATAGGTTGTATCGAGTAGAAAGAAGGTGTGCACTGTAAAGTACTCGAGAAACAACTTTGATGCCATCTCACTTGCTTCAGCACCCTTATGGCCATCAAATATTCCAATAATACCAACTGTGACCTCAGTGATGCCATTTGGGCCTGCCACAATAAACGAAATATGCCATTTCAAATCCTGGCAAATACTAGGGTTACACCAGCTTATATTTCTCGAATTCAATTCCAAAATCAAATCGTGGCAAATACTAGGGTTACACCAGCTTATATTTGAATACCATGTAGAAACCAGCAAGATATACAAAGAATAGATGATATATTTTACCGAGGAAAGGAACGCGAATGTCTAGAGCGCAGATGGCGCGGTCTTCCAGATGCTGGCGGCGCCCTTGATGCAAGGCCACGTGACAGCCGGATTTGGGCGATGGATGATGCCATGATTCGGAGCCCTGATTCGAGAGTTTCCAGCGAGGGCACTTTGGGGACAGAAACACCGCCGGCGCGCCGCCTTCTTCGTACACCGTCAGGCATGTCGAAGATTCTCCGTCTGTGAGTGTTACGACGGAGAAGACAATCAACAACCACATGAATACGAGCCTTGAACGGCAGCAGGAACTCATACTGAAATCGCCGAATCAAAGAAGGAACGGAAACCCCCGCTATTAATTTTGAAACTGTTCCTCTTATTTATAGGGGTCCCGGTTTACAGAGGCGCATTGCTTATGTGGCATGGTTTACTTGGCATGGCTTGTGTGGCACTTCTACGAGACCTAATGTGACACGGCCTGACACGTAATACTTCGTCTGTATGACAAAGAAAATACGGAGTATGTAAAGAAAATCTTTGAAAGAAGGAAAAATTACTTAAAATAATTCCAACTTTACTCGGTCTTTCAAAAATAATTCCACATTTCACTGTGATGCATAATAATCTCAACTTTACTTAAATTTGCCAGTTTTGGGTCGCCGTTAAGTTTCTAACGGAGGGTTAACGGAAATGCCCGTTTTAGGCAACAAAATGAAAGTTGGGATTATTTTTGATGAATTTTCATTTTTTTTTAAATTTTTCATTTAAATTTTTTAAACTACTTTCTACCTCCATTATCATTTCTTTTTCCTTTTTTAAAGATTAATCTTAGTTTAAAAAATAAGAATAATAGATATAAAAATGAAAAAAATGAGAAATGTAACTAAAATGATACAAAAATAATAAAATAAATAAGGTAATCAATGGAAACTAACTTAAAATTGGTAAAAGTAAAACAAAAATATATGGGTGGGTTTTTATATTTTACGCATTATACAAAGTATTAACATATCACTTCTTATTTTTTAGAAAAAATTATCTACGATAATTCTAACTTTACCGGACGGCTTGTTCATTTAAAAAATAAGTAGTACATTAAGACTCCGTATAGCGTGTAAAATGTTAAAACACACCACTCCGTATATATTTATTTTATTTCTTACCAGTTTCTGTTTAATTTATATTGATTACATTATTTATTTGATTAATTTTGTATAGTTTTAGTTATTTTTCTCATTTTCATTATGTTTATATCTATTTTTTCTAAGGTAAGAATAATCTTTAAAAAAGAAAAATAAATGGAGGTTGAAAGTAACTCAAAAAATTTAAATAAAAATTTCAAAAAAAAATTAAAAAACAAAAATTCATCAAAAATAATCCCAACTTTCATTTTGTTGCCTAAAACGGGCATTTCCGTTAACCCTCCGTTAGAAACTTAACGGCGACCCAAAACTGGCAAATTTCAATAAAGTTGGGATTATTATGCATTACAGTGAAAGGTGGGATTATTTTTAAAAGACCGGGTAAAGTTGGGATTATTTTGGATAATTTTTCCTTGAAAGAACTAAAGAAAGTCTTCTTTCGGTATTTAATTCCTTATTGTTGATGTTAAAAATATATAGGCACAATCTTAATTAAAGGCAATGATTTATAATTACTGTTCATTTGAATTAAATACCCCTGGTACTTAATGATTTTTCCTTGTTATATACTTAAAAGTTTTTCGGTTTGACTTTTAGATTATTTAAGGGAAATGTATTTTATTTAGTCATTTGATAAAATAAAATAGTCATGCCGCCACTAGCTAGTTTTGTAGATCTTTTAATACTCTTATAATAATTCATAATCAAGTGGTTGTATATACTATTGAGGTAAAACATTGATTTCTAATTAGTGTTATTTTGACATGCCTTAGGCAACAATGAATGGCATTGATGGTTCTTAAGAGGGTATATTTGATGTTGCTCATTGTTTGATTCAGAAAACTATAACTACAAATCATGCTTATACATATGAAGATTGCTTTTTAGGTATTTCTTTTACATGTTTCTCTTTACACATTTAAATAAGGCTAATTAAATATACATTAATTACTCCCTCCGTCCGGAAATGTTCTTCCCATTTGACTTTTCACGGTCTCCAATATTGCACTTTGACCATTAAAATCTATATTTGTACATAGATATATTTTATAAAAATTTGATATTTGAAAACTATGTTTCATTATGAATATATTAATATTAAATTTGCATCATAATACAGTACGTTTTTTCCACAAATCGTAGTCAAAGTTTATAAGCTTTAACCAAGAAAAGTCAAATGTGAAGAACATTTTCGGACGGAAGGAGTAGAATTTAGTAATACGGAGTATTTTAGTAATGTCTTCTTTATTTCGACTAATGTAACTTTTGGTTTAAAAGTGAGCAAGTATTGGACAAATTCATAGAGGTGGATAATGGACTTTAGTACGGAGTACTTTACCGAACATTTTCCTTTCATAAAATTCAGCAAACTTGGTTGTTTTATCGAAGTACCCTGTACCAAGTAGGCACTTAAACTAATACTTTGTTTAGGATTGGATTGAACTTATTTTTTGAGTTTGTGAATTTGCAAGTCGCAATTGTGTTCTTCTTAAAGATGATGTAATATTGGTAACAAGTGACGACAACAAATGGAGCAGACAGCTCTGGTGGTGGACACAATGCTAGCTGGACTTCGATATCTGGAACAATATCGCGGTGTTGATTGGATGTGGCATATAAGTTTGGGTCAATTCCTATTCACGTAGCTTTATGACTCTTAGGTGACCTAGAGTTGAAGTTAACATTTACTCTCCTTTGAATAACACCCCAACCAGCGTCGCTTGAACCAACGAGTTAGCGAACAGGACTGCTACTAAATTGAGACCTAAACACAATAATTTTTAAAGCAATTTAGAATATTTAATTCAAAAAAATATTTAAATAAATATCCATGGGAGTATTATAAAACGGTGCGAAAGCTTTTAATAATTAATTCAAAATACAACTTGGGTTCTTACCCTTAAAACATAATAAATTCAAATGCAATATTAAATAATTAAATTCCTCCATCTAGCATCCATCAATCTCTTAATTCGCCCTCGCTGCCCTCCGGAACTATTTCCTTAATCGTCACTTCCATTTACCTGCGCGTAGCAAATAGGAAAAGGGCTACAAGCTCAGCATTGAAGCTAAGTGAGAAATACATAACGTTTCGAGTATGCACATAGACGAAACAACTAGCTCATAACTTCATACAATATCATGCGCACAAGTAATACAATAGTAATTCATAACAATTATCAAATAACAACAACTAAGTTATAACAATCATATTTCAGATCACTTACCTTCGTTCTTCACCTGCACATGTTATTATCACAATATTCAAGTTAGGGGCGTTCAATCGGATCAATCCACCGATCCAAAAATTTGAATATCCAAAAATTTCAGATTATGTAAAACTCATTCCATACAAAACTTTGAACATTGTTCCATGTGAGACCATAATTTTAGGATGAAGGAGCTGTATAATTAGTTGTGATCATGCATTATGGATCCAACCACAAAAATAGGGCCGGAGGCGATAGACAATGGGCCTGTTTAGAAATAGCGTTAGAGATTAACGTTAATATTTTGAATAAAATTTTAACGGTGCAGATTACACTGAAAATGCTAATGCTAAACACTGCTCGTAGATAATTTTTTCGATCAAAACGTTACATTGATCTCTAACGCTATTCCCAAACAGGCGGAATTAGCATTTCCAAAACTAGAAGATTACGTACATGATTAACACAAGCCGTGCATGATTAACCCATAATTAATAATGTAGGTTTATTTCATGCAACCCTATATATATGCACTCTCAAAATAATTACAAGTAATAATCAGGAAAAAGACAATGGATCAACGAGACCCTACTAAGCTAAGCCCAGCCCCTTTATAGTACGACCACAAAGCTGATAATAGGGTGCATGCATTATGCCTATTTAGCAATTATGCTCTTTAAAAAAAAACTTTTAAACACACCCTATCTTTCCCATTATATTTATCCCGTATAATTTAAGTTCACACTTATCTTGATAAAATTTAGGATGAGGTAAAGATAACTGGATTGGGGCAATAAGACACTTAGGTTGAACCGCATTAAAAGATTGAATCCAATCGATTAGTTAGTTCAACTCAAGAGCTTATATAGTGATTATTTTCCTCACACTTTTCCGATGTGGGATACTCTTAACACTCTCCCTCAAGTGGACAACCGGGCCATTTTGAATCTAACCGGTTGACCACTTGCAAATGAACTACCATTCCCTTGACTTTTTTTGAGCTCCAACACCGAAAGGACCACGAGCCGCTGGGTATGGACTTCCAGACGAGCAATCGTGTTAAACAGGCCACAGGCCGTTGGGTACATACTCCACACGGGCAACTGGGCTAAAGACAAACGGACCGCTAGGAATGAACGTCTAGACGGACACCTTGACAAATGAGGTGGGCTAAAACTGGCTTTGATACCATGTAAAATTTAGAGTAAAACTGATCTGATTTTACTAATCACAAGCAAGTGTATATATACAAGTACAAGCGGGCTTAGGGTTACAAGTGGGCCCGATAAACTAATTACAGTCCAAAATTACAAATACCCGCTAACACTCCCCCTCAAGTTGGTGCATGAAGATCCTGAATGCCCAACTTGCACAATAAAAAATCAAAACTAGGTTTGCCCAACGGCTTAGTAAAAATATCGGCCAACTGGTATCGAGTAGGAACATATCGTGTCGACACCTCATGCCGCTGGACACTTTCTCGAACTGTGTGACAATCAACATCCACATGCTTCATTCGTTCATGAAAAACAGGATTAGCTGCAATATATAAAGCGGACTGGTTGTCACAGTATAATCGGGGAGGATATAAAATAGGAACTCCCAAGGCTAGTAAAATTCCTCGCATCCAACGGACTTCCACACAAGCATTTGCCATAGCTCTGTACTCTGCCTCTGCAGACGATCTCGCAACAGTGGTTTGCTTCTTTGTCTTCCAGGATACCGGAGAGGTTCCTAACATGATAAAATACCCGCTAACAGACCGACGGGACCTGGGGCAACTGGCCCAATCAGAGTCACAATAGGCAGAAATTTGTAAAT
>OOIL02000038.1:908975-1021088 GCA_900332095.2 Cuscuta campestris
GGTAAAGACATAACTTGAGGTGACGGATGACCAAGACGCTGATGCAAAAGAGAAATAGACTCGGCTTTGGACGCTTGGGCGAAGGATGGAAGGACATAAACTCCATTGCGCACTTCACATCGTCCAATCTGCGTCTTCGAAGTTCGGTCCTGTATCACACAAAATTGGTCATCAAAGAAAACATGACAGTTATGAGAGTTGACAAGACAATTCACAGAGATCAAGTTGCACTTTAAATTAGGCACATAAAGAACATCAGTTAAAACCAAAGTTGGAGAGACTTGCACTTGTCCACACGAGTTGGCCATCACATGAGCCCCATCGGGCAAGCTTATAGTACAAGGAGGCCGCTGCACTACATCAGTCAAACACGAAAGCACCCCTGTCATATGATGAGATGCACCACTGTCCACAAGCCACTCACAGGGCACAGGACGAGACATTCCGTATAATTTTTCAGAAGTAGATGTGCAGAATCAACAGAGAAAACACAGGGCAGTAACAAATACAAAAGAGCAGCCCGATTGCGATACTCCCCCTTAAAAGGCACGGGCCCAAATTCAGCAAATCAAGAAGATACCATGATAAAATTTAGGATGAGGTAAAGATAACTGGATTGGGCAATAAGACACTTAGGTTGAACCGCATTAAAAGATTGAATCCAATTGATTAGTTAGTTCAACTCAAGAGCTTATATAGTGATTATTTTCCTCACACTTTTCCGATGTGGGATACTCTTAACATATCTTGTTTTAATTTGTCTACAAATTTCAGAAAAATATGGTTGCATGGTCGTTTAAATTTATGCAATGCCATAAAATAAGGCTCAAATATTATCTCGCATTTCCCTGCATCATTATGTACTGGACTTTTTATTTAATTGACAATCAAAATTTGTCTTGCAAAATTTGGGAGGCTAGTTTGCACCAACAATTTGTCTTGCAAAAAAGCCTCAAATAAATATTACGGAGTACTTCGCATTTCTCTACATCATTATGTGCTGGACTTTTTATTTAATTGACGATCAAAATTTATTTGATTCGATTGTAAAAAATAAATTAGACAAATAGAATGAGACGAAAATAGTGGTATAAGACGAAATATTGAAAGAATATTTATAAGGTTATTTTTTGTAAGGTACCATATTCAAAAGGTGGTTATTAATTGCAAAATTTTATTAAACAAAATGTATAGCGTAGGGTGCCAATAGTTTTGCGGAGTATTACTATTCCGTATATTAAAATAGAAATGTACAGATTAAAACATAATGATTTTTCCAATATAGGACCATATGTTTTTATTTTCCAATGTAGGACCTTTGGTCATTATCAATTAGTCATTGTTCAAGTAAATGTCCATCATTACCGGACATTATTCCTCCTCCCACTATGCATTATTAAGTCCTTTTTAGAGAATAAAAAAGTTTAAGTCCTACATTGAGAAATGACTTATGTTTTAGTTTTATTTAGTGCAAATTTCACATATTAAAAAGTCTGTTGGACAACGATGTTAGCATTTAGTGTTAGTATTTGAAAAAAGCAGGATATCCAACAGTCGTATTTAGGTTTAGTATTTTTAAAATTAATCTACTTCTTTAAAATATTACCTAGAATGCAAACATTTATCGAAAAAATTATTTCTAAAGAAATTTAAAGTACAAACTCAACCAGGATAAGTGTTTTCAAAGTTCAAACTATTACCTGTCTGAATAAATTCAGGTTAGGTTGTCATGACGCATTGTCCATAATAATCCTTAATTATAGCAATAAAAATTGTGGCAGTGAGATTATGGTAATTTTATTTAATTTCATAACCAAAGTTTACATAAGATAAAGTTAAGCGTCGTATATACTCCCTCCGTCCAAAAAAAAGAGTGTTTCTTTAGTACACCTTGGGTGCATAATATTTTTGTAGACATTCTCACATAAAAAGGTTTTTTTTATTTAAAAAAATGCTTATTTAAGTAGTAAAGAAATACTTATTTTGCTCATATGTAGGTCCCAAAAAAATTACACTCTTTACTATTCAAAAATCACGAGAATTTTTATTTTTTGTGTGTTTTGATTGATTATTTGATAAAATAAAATATTCTTGTCATATCTTGTTTTATAGAACTTTTGATGTAGTTTTAAAATATGTAAGTTTATTTTTAATTTTTATATTAATCTTTAAATAAAATGAATTCAAAAAATTAAAATTTCTTTCGTTTTACCCAATTTGGGTAAAACAATTTGGGACGGAGGGAGTACGTAACCAATTGTAGATTTATGTGAAGTAGAAAAATATGGTGCCAAAAGAATATAATTAACTAACCATAAATAATTATATACAATAATGCCTCAAAGTATGATTCTTATTTACTCCCTATATTACTATTTCAAAAGTATTTTTTTATTTTGTATTAACTCAAATAATTATATGCCATGTTGAATATCTACCAAATTTTATACTCCAAAATTT
This sequence comes from Cuscuta campestris, assembly GCA_900332095.2. NCBI lineage: Eukaryota > Viridiplantae > Streptophyta > Magnoliopsida > Solanales > Convolvulaceae > Cuscuta > Cuscuta campestris. The sequence continues at coordinate 911,436 of OOIL02000038.1, forward strand.
ATGACATTTATAAATTTAACTTTAAAAAAAAGTTATCGTACAACACTCAGGGCATGAATCTAGTTATGCACTTACGTTTATAAATAGGACCATGCTACACTTACACCAAAAAATGTACCTCATTTGTACACCATAGTTATGCACAAACATTTTGATGGTTTACACCGACATAAGTGTTGGTGCGTTAACAAAAATTTACACGGACACAAAGTGTTGGTGCGTTAACAAAAATTAGTTTTACACCAACACAAAATGTTAGTGCAAACTTGTGGGGTACAAATTGGGGTATAAATGTTGGGGTACTCTTAGCCTAATCTTTATAAATATGTTAAGAATAAAATCTAAGTTAATAAAGTTGAATCTTAATTTGGTGGCACCGGCCTCTGTCTAAGAGGTTGGCCCCCCATGGAACTAACGTGACACAAGTGTCATTTTCATCACTCCATTCCTTTTCTCTTTTCAACTCGACAGTAAATTCCATATCTTAATAAGTTGCCCCCCCATCATATCATCACCACCTTTTATTTTACACATTAAAGTTTGCTTATTTGATTTTAGGGTTCATTATGGGGTATTTAATTTCTCTCAAAATTATTTTCTTTTTTCATTTTATGTTTTTGTTTGTTGTAAAATAAAATTCACGTTTTTTTAAGAAAAAAAGCATTGAGTGATGGGTATAGAATATAGATTATCGCACCAGAAGAAAACATTGTATGATTCGTAATATTCTCCCCACTAAATTATACTCTCTCCTTCCCATTTTAAATTGTATGTTTTCCTTTTTTGTTCGTCCCAATATAAGTTACATGTTTCTTATAATAATAAAGTTTTAAGGGTAAAATACTTAAATTACCCCTAAAAAAAAACTACTCCTTTCCACCTTATCTTCTCATTCATCGCCATTCCCATAAAAAATTAAGGCATTTTTGAAAAGTCAATATAATTTTTTCTTTTCTTAAATATGCTCCAAAGTCAAAACGGGCAATATAAAATGAGACGGAGGAATACCTGCGATAGAGAGTATTATTTATTTGAAAAATGCATTGCCCAATAAAGAATAGATAATTCAAAAATGGGTTTTTTGGATTTGTCTTGCTTAGAACGGGTACCCACAATTTTCTTTTTTCAAATCAGTCATGCTCCCTAATATTGCAGAGCCCAATAATTTTTTTAAAAAAGATTTTATAGTTTATTAGATCTAAAAATTATTCTTCATGTGTGTAAATTTTATGTGAGTATACTCCTCACACACACTCAATCTGTTTCAAAATAATGTTTTCATTTGACTTTTTAGGGCAAAATCATAAAATTTGACCATAAAATATGATTAGAACTAGTACTTCACCCGTGCGATGCACGGGTTAGTATTTTTTTTATTTTTTAGAGCAAAGCATTATAATTGCAAGTTTTATTACCACGAGATTTAAGATATTGATTACAAATAAAGGATTCGTGCATTTACATGGAGTAATGAAATTATATGAAATAGTTCCTTTAATCTGTAGATGATATACTTTATAATGTTAGTAGAGTACACTAATTATACAAGAATTAGAAAGAGGTATATTGAACAATATTACTCTGGGTGTAACTTTAATATCATTTGAATTGTTCATCTTGAAATGACATTTTGAAATATCATTTTTAAAGATAATGTATAAATATAAATATTAATAACATTAAAAGTGACACATTAGAGACTGCAGAAAATCAAATGAAAATATTATTGTATAATTTTGGGGACGAGATAATATATGATCATGAGTAGTCATGGTGTAACAATAAATAGAGTATATATACTTCCTTTGTTTCTTTATTAAATATTCCTCTTTCATTTTTTTGTGTTCTCTAAAAAGCTTCCACTTTAAATTAAAAAATCATTTTTACTTCTATTTTTTCTTACCACATCTATCACATCTTATTTTTAATCATCACATTGAGGACAAAATTAAAAAGACAACTCTAAGTAATCCTTCCTTATTTTTGCCTAAAGTCAAAATAGAAATTGTTTATCGAAACGGAGAGAATACAATTTTGAGAGGGATGAGTGTACTATTTCAATTTAAAGTTCAAAAATGACCTAAAATCATACTTTCGAAAAAGATATAGTCTTTCTAAATTTTTTCTCGTTTGACGACCGGCATGACCCGGTGATAAATACACGAGTCGTGCCGCGTTTATCCTGACCCAGTCCAGTCGAGCCCAGCCCGACCTGGGGATTAAACTTAGTCAGGCACAACAATAATGATAAAAAATGTGTATGCCATTTTTCTACCAACAGATAATTCCCATGTGTACTAATAAGTCACCCCATATTCATTCACACATATAGACACACTGATAGCTACATACTATACACAATAGTAGAATAAGGGCCACCGGGCAGGGGTCGGGCAGGGAAAAAGAAAACCTAAGCTGCCCGCAAAATATACATACACGCACACACACACTACTCCATCACACATGTATGTATATATGTATGTGTACATGTATATGTATATATAAACAAACATGGGATTCTCTAAGTCCTGTTTGTGTGTCTCTCTCAATTAATTGCAGATGTGTGTATTTGTCTGAACATGCAATTCCAAGAAATCATCAAACCCCAAACACGCCACAAGTGTCTTCTTCTTCTTCTTCTTCAAATCTTCTTCTTGGAGAGATTAGATGATGTTTAATTCTGATCAAGAGCTCAGTGTGTCGTCATCATCATGTCATCCATCTGTTTCTAACAGGCTCCAAGATTTCTCATCATCTTCTTTAAACCCCATGTACCATGGCACCATCATCCCAAGTGATCATCATCATCATCATCATGACCATGATCATCATGATGATGAACAACAATCCCATAAGATGAAGAAGAAGAGAAACCTTCCAGGAAATCCAGGTTCGGGTTTTTTCTCGATGTTTATCTATAAGTTTAAACTTTTGATTGAGTTGATAATTTGATAAAGATCAAAATCTTGTCGATATTGATCATAAATTTGAACTTGAGCATCCCCAATTTTTTTTTAAAAAATTAATGTTCATGTACAAGGTATGGGTAAAAAAATTCGTACTTAAACGCGTGCCTTAAAATATAAAATTTTAATTTTCTAGCTAGGATCCAATTATATATATATTGAGAATCTTTTGAGGACCACAAAATTGATATGAGAAAAAAGATTTATGTGTGCGTTAAATTTTGATAGACACCAAGTTTAAATCGATTGTTAATTTATTTGTATTAATTATTCGAGTTATGATAATTAATCTCCATTTCTGTCAGTAAGTAATAACTATGGAGGTTGAGATGACAAAAGTAATTTTTTGTTGGTAATTAAAGCTTATTTATTGGACATATATGAGGGTGAGAAATTCAAATAATTAAATTCCGAACATTGCATTAAAGTTATACTGTATAATTGAAGATGAGGAAGGATAATTAACCTCCAATAATTACCAGTTTTTTTGAAATGGATATATGTTTGTCACTCTCAAAGTTACAATAAAATTACCACGTCGCAGTCAATCCACTGGAACCAACTTCAGATGTTACTTTCTCACACACATTTTCAAGGTAAAAATTCTACCTGGGTAAATGAAATGGGTCTACTTTAATTTTGAGAGATAAATCAATGTGATCACTTGGTAGTTTGGCATGCTAATGAAGTAATTAATTAAATAACTCTTTGTTAAATCTAAGGACCATCTCCTCAAACAACAATATTGTACGTTACATTTACACAATTAGTAGCTTAAGTTAAGGTTCTAATTAACTAATTAATTAATTAAATTTGTACATCTTTTAATTTAATCGCGGACATTCGCATTATAAAATCACAAAAACAAATTAAAGCTACCTTTGCATTGAACAAATTGAAACACGCACTTTTGATTTACTTTGCTTTGTTTATATAGATCCTCATGCATATATATTGTACGGAGTAGCATTTTTTAGTACATCATACATTTAGCATTATTGTTAAAGTACTCATATACAAAATATTTTTTAATTTTTAATAACAAATTTGAACTTTTCTTGAATAGTATTAAGAAATAAACTACCCAGAAGTTCAAGCTTTTAATTCTATCAGGTCTAATTTTTTCAATAATCTAATATGCCCTTTGCGTATTAAAATTGAGTGACGATATAGTTAAATTTGTGTTAGGTCAATTAAATTCTGATATCATGTCAATAAATCAGCTCAACTTCTAAACATTTTAATTTCTTGACTTTCAACCATGACTTTACACTTTTGGTTGACTTTACAGACCCGGAAGCAGAGGTGATAGCGCTATCGCCGCGGGCCCTACTAGCGACGAACCGGTTCGTGTGCGAGATATGCAACAAGGGGTTCCAGAGGGACCAGAACCTGCAGCTCCACAGGAGAGGGCACAACCTCCCGTGGAAGCTGAAGCAGAAGAGCAAGCAGGAGATGAGCAGGAAGAGGGTTTACGTGTGCCCTGAGCCCGGGTGCGTCCACCACCACCCGTCGAGGGCGCTGGGGGACCTCACCGGGATCAAGAAACACTACTGCAGGAAGCATGGGGAGAAGAAGTGGAAGTGCCTCAAGTGTTCCAAGTTCTATGCTGTCCAGTCTGATTGGAAGGCTCACTCTAAGACTTGTGGTACTAGGGAGTATAAATGTGATTGTGGTACCCTTTTCTCCAGGTATATATATACATATTTTATTTCACGCAAAAATGTCGTCCCACGTTTGACTAGGCACATATAATATGAAAAATAAAATCGTGTAGTTAAAAGTGATGACATAAAATATAGAGACAATTTTTTCCCCAAAAATGGAATGAAGAACCCCTTTCTTGGGACGGATAAAAAAGAAAATAGAAACTTTTAGGTTTACATTTTCTTTAATAAAAAACAACTAATAATAATGCATATAAACTACTAGCTACATCATCTAATGTAACTGATTTATTAATACATAAATTACAATGAATATAGATATAATGTATCTCAATATTCATATAACTCAGTACTATATTTATGTATGTATAGTTATCAAATGGAAGAGCACATGCTAACTGAAATTTTGTATGAGTATATTTATTGGAAAAGAGAAAATTGAATAAAGATGGAATAAAATGGAGTTTTGGTTACGTAGCAAATTAATAAAATGGAAAGTTTTTCGTATTTCCTTTACCCTAAGAATCTTTGGCTTTATGTAGATATATAGATGACAAAGTCTTGTTTGGTTGTTGCTATTACACAAGAGTGGTAAGCTCTGAGTGGGGATATGATGTCTGCTTTTTTAATGTGAGGACACACACACACATAGGAACGAGCATAATTTAACATTATGTACTTATAAATCAGTAATAAAAACATATAATAGCTATACTATTTTGAAACTTGACACCAAGTATTTTATTATTTTATCTGTTTTAAAATGAATTTCATATTTTCTCCGTTCTATAAAACTTTTTAACTTTCACATCTTATTTGTCCTATATATAAAACATATTTCGATTTGGGTTAAATGAAAGCAATTTCTTTTACTTCTCTTAGATCTAACTGAACATACCTCAATTAACTTATTATACGTCCTATCTATTTTGATATTTTCCGAGCCCTACCCGTTTCAGTTGTCATTGTTTCATCTTGGTCAAACTTCTACGGTTTTCACTCTCAAAAGTTTACGGAACGGAGTAGTTATTTTTTTAGCATTCCTATTTAAAGAAAAAAGAATGGGCTCACTATTTGGAAACCTGTCTGGTACATATTTTTCTGAAGATTTAAAAAAGGAAAAAAAGAAAGAAATTGGAGGTAGCAAGGAGTATATAAAATTCTGGGAATGGAATGATGGATGGGGTGGCAGTGGTCGTCTAAGAACTAATGATAGCTTTCATGTCTTTGTCTACACAAAAGATACAAAAGGTTGAGCACTTTAGTACTTACATGCTATATATATACATGTATATATATTCTCCATCTCCAAAAAAAATTAAAATTACTTCTCTCTTACATCCTCTTTCTTTCAAAAAAAATATCACACTACCTAAAAACAAGGTGAAATTTCAATATTTTTAAAAAAGTTTACGTTATTTAAAGATTGGTATATAAATTGAAAACAAGACTTACATATTTAAATATTACGACAAAATTTTTACAAAAAAGTGACAAGAATGTTTTATTTTATCAAATAATATATAATCAATGAAAATAGACAAATAAAAAAATCTCATGATTTTTAAATAGTGCATAGCGCGCGCCATTCTGTTTTTTTGCACAGAGGAAGTATAAAAAACTTCACACTTCGATTTTTACAAAATTTTCAAAATGTGTTGAACAAAAAATTGGTTATAATTAACAGGGAAATTTTCTTAGCTACAAATTTTGTACTTTAAAAGGAAAGTTTTTTTTAAACGGATGAAAAAAATTCAAATGTTAAAGAGACTACCGTGTACTGGTTTAATCTTCAAATTTTATTTGCTTTATTGGCTTATTTTCGTTGCTTATTTGATAAAATATTATAGTCACGTTTTTTCTAATTTTGTAAATCTTTTGACGCAGTTTTAAATTTTGTAATTTTTATTTTTTGATTTTGCACCATTTTTCATATATATAAAATCGTATGAAAATAATTTCAGTCAAATATCGTAACACGCAATGAGAAGATAATTTTTGGAAAGAGTGAGTGTGTGTGTGTGTGTGTGTGTGTGTGTGTGTGTGTGTATATATATGATCATATCATCAGATGACCATGCATGTTCTGTGATTATCTGGCGTTGCTTGAGAATCTTCATCTTTGCCTTACATACCTTAGCTTCCTTGCCAGTCTATATAGTGTTGTGTCTTTTTCATGGGTTGTATGATTGAATCACGTACACATACTGCTTATATTTGGTAATTGATGAGTTTTCACACCAAGATTCTTTTTTTTGTTACACAAATCTTTTTTTACTTTATTTCCCCTTTAAAAAAATGGATATGCATGCCACTCACAAAATTTTTATTTCATTTAAACAAATTTCAACTGTACATTAATGTCAAATTTTACCCTTAAGTTGATCCAGGTGTTGCATTTTCTTATTTTTCACACTTAAAGGATAAATTTGTTCATTTTTTTAAAAAAATAAAATGTGTGGATTGAAAGAGTGACTTTAGGAACGCCCTAAACAGATATTCCAACATTTTGCTTAAGGTTCCGTTTGTGTTTATATTAGATGGTGGCCGACTTGCAGTTAGTAACAATTGTTTGCTTATTCGGAATCACATTTTAAAAATTGAGATTATTTTTTGGTAGACTGGTGAAATGTAAGATGGTTTGATCTGAGATAATTTACCCTAGGTGAAAAATGATACTGTTTGTTACTTTGTTTTGCATGTGAAGATATATAAATATATAGCGTTACATATAACTCAAACGTCATGCATGTTTTTGACTCTTTGTGCCCATTAGACAACATTCTTAGCATTCTCAAACTTATAAAACTTTTTTTGTTTTGACTTTTAAAAGATTTTAGAAAAATGTGTTTTAATGTGGACCGACTTTTTAAAAATGATCTTAAATGTGATGAATAAAAGTATGATACATGTGATAAGTAAATTAATAATGAAAAAATGTGATATAATATGTAAGTTAGAAATTAATATAGATAAACGTGATTTTTTCATAAAAATTAGAAGAGGTTTTTGAATTTGAGACGGATGAAAAAAAGAGAACAATTTTTTGTGGGATGTAAGGAGTAATAGGAAAGTAACAATGCTTAACTTTAATATTTTCAAATTTAATTTATACTACTAAAAGATATCTTAAATGCTAATTGAAACTTTGGTTTGGCTCCTCTAACCTCTTAAAATCACCTATTGTGACTATTCTTTCACTTCAAAAATTATCTTTCTGTTCGCTATTTCGGCCCGGTTCCATGGCCACTGGATTCCAGTGGCCACGGAAGCCACTGCCCCCCTACGGAACTCCGTTCATAAAATTGATGATTCCTACCCCCTAATCCCCCGGTAAACCCCTCCGCCAAGTCCCGACCCAAACTCATCCCCCCACCTACGTCAATTGCACCTCGTAAGCATAAAGTCAAAACTTTTGACTTTAAAGTCAATTATGCTTACGAGGTGCAATTGACGTAGGTGGGGGGATGAGTTTGGGTCGGGACTTGGCGGAGGGGTTTACCGGGGGTAGGAATTATCAATTTTATGAACGGAGTTCCGTAGGGGGCAGTGGCTTCCTTGGTCAAGATTTACTCATTTTGGTAGTTTATTTTCGTTGCTTATTTACAAGGTCATGCTTATAACGTAACCATGACACCTATAGTTTTATGAATATTTTGATGTAGTTTATACATGTAGTTTAGTTTTACTCTCCCTATATACCCCATTAAAATGACTTTGTAAAAAAATAATATTGCAGGAAGGACAGCTTTATAACCCACAGGGCATTCTGTGACGCTCTGGCTGAAGAGAGTGCCAGACTTTCTGCTAAGACCATACTCCTCATGCAACGCACTACTCCTCCTCCACCACCCCCACCTCCTCCTCCTCGTAACAATAACAGTAACAATAACAGTAATACTCCCCACCTAATTTACCCCAACTTTCACCTCAACCCTCCGCCGTCCCTCTTCTCCGCCGCCCCGCCCCCGCCGCCTCACCGTCATTTCTCCTCCCCACCTCCGCCACCGGCACAAACAACCACCATCATGACAATGGGAGGCAGCGGCGGCGTCCTGTGGGACCCGCCGCCCTCCCGGGTCCATCATCTCCCTCCCATGATCAAGTCCGAGACCGGGCCGCCGCCGTACTTCCATGAACCGGCGGCGCCGTTCCTCTCCGCCACGGCGCTCCTGCAGAAGGCGGCGAGCGTCGGGGCCGCCGCGGTGGGCCACGTGGAGTGCAGCATGGCCCACCTGCACGCGGCGGGGCCGGACGTGGACATGATGGAGAGGATGGCCGCCGCCGTCGCGCACGAGGACTACATGAGCTTCGACGCGTGGGAGAAGGGGGACCCGCTCACCCGAGACTTTCTCGGGTTGACCGGAAACGACGGCGGGAGGGATCACCACCGCGGTCTGCTGTCGTATGCCGCCACCGGTGCCGCCGCGGATGACGAGCTACTGTTCCCATGCAGCAGTGGGAGCAGCAATATGTATAATAACAATGAGCGCCATGATACCCATCAATTAGGGTTTGGTTTTGCTGCTGCTCCTCCTGCTGAGACAACCTCCGGAACATGGGGAAGTTGTTGATCATATCCTATATATATTATATTACTCCGCATTATAAATTAATTATATTAATTTATATGTAATTAACCTTGGGGGTAACATGCATTTCCTGGGAATCTGCTACATTGGATCATCTGAAGGCTTATTGATTCTTAATTAATTGTTTGCAGTCTATTTCATTTTGTTTCATTATATTACTTTTGAGTAGCTGGAATTGAAGTAAACAAAAGCTAAGTAATGATTAATGACCTTCCAATTACAAATAATAAAGCACCTTAATTAGCTTATTAAATTGATGAATGAATGGACTTAATTGTATTCGAACTAATATCGTCGATATACATATTTGGTCTAATAGTATTTTGGTCGTTTTTGTTGGAAAACCCGTTGGTTATTAACATTCATGTTTTAGATAGTTTTTTAATGGTACTCCGTATATATTAACATTGAAAATACTAGAACTAAAAACTATTAGTACTTGCTCTATCTTAGAAAAACTCCTACTCACTATTCATAGATCAAATTAATTACATCTTATTTATATATTTTCATTAATTATTTGATAAAATAAAAAAATGTTGCATGTCACCACTTGTTTTGTAAAATTTTTGATGTAATTTGTTAATATATACTCCGTAGTTTTTATATTTTTAATCCCATACCAAGTTTACTCATATTGATTTGTATTTGTTAAATTTTTTCGATTACAATTCCAAACTCAAATGTGAAACGAGTTTCAAATAAAATTTATGAATGACATTTCAGATCTTACCTTAAATTCTGTGAAATCAAACTGTATTCTTTACAACATAGATTTGAAAAATGTATGGAACAAAGAAGAGAGGTATTCATGGAATTGATTTATTTATTGTGTTCATTCACCCAGCAGTAAAAGAAAAGAGAGGAAGCACCGGATAGAATTATTTTTTAAAGTGAAAAAATATTATGGCATATCCAATCTTTTACTAGAAAAGATTAGCAAGATACAGGTTTAAAGTACTATCTACATACTCCTTTATATATCAATGGCTAGGCTAAAAAGAGTTGTATCTTTTTATCATAAAGAAAAAGAAGCTTAAATTCAAAAGATCTATTTTAGCAATTTAGCCTTCTCCATTAAGCTTGTAGATGTCATCTATCATCAGGGAATCTCAACCCCACAGTCTTACCTTTTTTATCCCTTTCTTATTTGTCCCCTTCCCAATTCCAGTAATTACCAAACCTTCTGTGGCTGTTTGAGTTTTCCTATTCTTCTCCCTTCTGCTGCAAAAAAGCCCCATTGCTAAGCTAGAGCTTTCCTTTTCTACAAAAACCCAAAGTACCATTCACACAATGTGTGTGTGTGTGTGTGGATACATACCTCACATGCTGATCTCTGTTTCCAATCCAAAGATTATTTCACTCGTATAAACCCCAATCTAATTAAAATTACTTATCATGTGTTATTATATATTACTCCCCCGTTCCAAAAAAATTTACCCGTTTTTTTCTTTTTGAACGTCCCAAAAAATACTTTCCACTTTATTTCTCTCATTTAAACATGTGACCTCAGATAATTTTAACAAACACAGCCTAAAAAGCAAAGCCACGTTTTGAAAAGCCAATAGAGCCTAATAATGTAATAATACAAAAACAGCCAAAGCTGTAAGTGTGTGGACCTATATATAATAACACATGATAAGTAATTTTAATTAGAAAAGGTAACACGTGTGTGGACCTATATATATATATGTATATATATATATATATATATATATATATATATATATATACAGTAACAGGCTCACACAGTCACATGTTTACGTACTATAAACTGAGATAAGATAGGCTTCTTCCATGAATTCAAATCAATTTGAAGTACAAGTCCGAATGGCTCACCATGTTTTAATGCATAGAAATTGGAATGAAGCAGTAGAAGTCCCATCACACTTGTGGTTTAGGCCCATCAGAATTAACTCCCAAATACTGATCAAGCACAGATTTGAATGCCTGTTGCAAAATACAAAAGAAAAGAAAAGAATGAACCTCATTTCTTGGGTCCCTCAAGGACGGGCCGAGTAGTTACTTGGGAGAAGGTAAAGTGAGTTATAATGAGATGCCTTTCCTTTGGGCTTTGTTTGGTTAAGGCGAAATAGGAAAGAGAGATTTAGGAGAGAAATGGAGAATTTTTGTTTTTTTCTGAGAAGAGAATTTATTACTCCCTCCTTCAAATTTACACCTTTAAATTTTGGTGAAGAAGTACAATTAGAGGAAATCATCATGTTTAATTACTCCTCTGTTCCTAAAAGAACTTCATAGCTTCACCAAGTATATGTAAAAGTTTTAAAAAGTGAAAGGTGTTTGGTGAAAAGTAAAAAGCGTGTTAAAATTTATTTTGAATATAGAGAAACGATAAGAGCCATATATTAATTTCCTAAAGGAGCCGTAAAATTTATTCGTTAGCTTAACTAAATTCAACATGTTCAACACTTTTTTGAATCTAAAAGTATGTTATATGATGGAAAAAACATCTTTTCCTCAAATTTGACTCTTTTTATGGGACATATATGAAGAAAAAGAGGACTCTTTTTTTAGCACGGTGAGCATTATTTTTGTGGAGTGAATAGGATGGGTCCTGCCTCCTTTTTACTTCACCCAAGGAGAGATACACTCCTCATTTTTCTACCTACGAATACACCAGTAAACTGAAGGTGCTCAAGGCACCATAATAATACACCAGTTATCCATGATGCAACTCTAGATGATTATACGAAATATAAATTGACCCAACTACAAATACAGAAGTACCTGGCATGCAAATGACTCTTTCTTGTTTAAAAGCGCATCCATCGCAGCAAATTGGTCGTCAAACACACCATAGAAAATCTGGTAGAAATTGTTCCTAAGAGCACCAAACTTGTGTGACAGGATGCAAACAATTAAAGATACCATTCTCAAATGAAAGAATTGAAATAGAGATATAGGTACCGGTCGTCCTCGGCAACAAGGTGGTCCATCTCCTCAAGCTTACGAGTTAGTATTTCTGCTCCAAGAGGAGACAATGCATGCAACACTAGAGCCTCCAAAGTTCTTGGAAAATTATGCTGGAAAAGCATAAAAATTATCTCTGTGAAGGTGTGGAACTGTGGTGGGAGAAATGGTAAAAGAACAGATAAAGGATGTAGCAAAATAGTCTAAATCTTGAAGATGTCAGGTCCATACTAAATACCAAACACTACAGTGAAAACAATAAGGAAGAAGATTGAACAAAAGAAGCAAACAAAAGATTATAACTTTCTTCAAGCCTTCGAGATGCTGAAGGATTAACAAGTGTAATGGAAAGAGATTTGAAACACCTCATTCATAGTACTACGTAATTGAAACTTTTTCCAGGAAGAAGAAATTTTGAAATGGAGAAAATAAATCACTTTTATAAGGATAATCCACCCAAAGATAAAAGAAATGTAGCACTATTCTTCACAAAAAAATCAATGCTAGAACCTATCAAAGTATCAAGCCTTCAATTTGGAACGATAGACAGGAGTGACCATACATAAAAAAACAATGAATAAAAAAAGGACTAAGAAATGGACTCACTGCCATGGCAAGAAAAACACTCCTGAGAGTGAGTGGCTTAAGGGAGCAAATAAGATTCGCAACTTTATCTTCTAGAAAGTTAGAGCACTCCTCCTTTCCGATAGCCCGTTGGCTGTTGGTTTCAGCTTTGTGAGTTTTAGTAGAGCTGCAAACCATAGGTCGTCTTTGGTTGACATGGTCATGGACTAAAGAAACAAGTTCATGCAGAGACTGGAGCTCCAGGGGCTCCAAATCTTGCAAGACAATTTTTTGCTTTAGTCCATTTCCATTCAAGCTGCCATGTCCACAGTTCAGGGCCAAAGTAGGATCAGTATCATCTAGCAGACAAAATAGCACGTACTGTTAGCATTAGTGAGTACTGCATATAAAATATTCTGTTGATAAGACATGATTTTGAAACCAATGTTTGAATCTAGAAGTTATGGTTTGATATGTTTACCTCTGGGTGCATTAGATGGCTGGTCACATGAGGTGGCTGCAGGGTTAACCACAGATAGAGAAGGTCGAAGCAGCCTTTGGTTCTGGCCAGTCACAACATGCATAGTAAAAATAAAATGAGCCCTTTAGAATAGATATCCCATACAACAGTTCTTTTTGTAAGCTATCCTTACAGTTTACTGGCATTAATGAACTTAAAAATACACAATAAATAAATAACTATACTCTCTCTCTCTCTCTCTCTCTCTCTCTCTCTCTCTCTCTATCCCAAGAAGAATTTTACAGTTTGACATCACGCAGTGTAAGAAAAGTGTTGAATTGAGAAAGGTGTTAGGTGAAAACTGAAAAGTAAAAGGCGTGGGGTTGAAATTTATTTTGGTGATAGAGGCATAATAAGAACCACATATTCATTTCCTTTAAGGAAAGTAAAGAAGTGTAATGTGTTCTTTGGGACGCCCAAAATGGGAAGTGTGAAGGTCTTTTTGGTATAGAGGGACTACATAAAAAAACAGATCTAAAAGAATAAAATCCTTTAAAATTGTAGATGAAGATCAAGATGCTTACCATTTCTTTGTCAGTCAATCTTCATGTTTGAATCCAAAACATGGAGAGGAATCAAGGACAAATGGTCAGTGCGTTATTCTTGTTGTATAAGAGAAGCAAACCAGACAAGATAACTCGATAACTGCATAAACAAGAGAGCACAGTTAGTACCTTTTCAATATTCTTCGCATATAATATGCATCCATGTGCTCCAACATACTAGACATTATCTTTGATCGCCACCAAAAGTTAACAGCAATTGTTAAATCTTCACTGTCAACTTGGTGAAACCTATGTTAATGAAGAATAATAGTAATCTAAGTTTATTCATTATAATTGCAAGATGAAAGAGGGGAATCATAGTCAATCTGTCAATGGATAATATATGCAAATAATGATGCATGTTATCTGACCAGTATGCATAATCTGAAAGTACAGGGGTGAATCCATAATTGTATATCATCATTATCATGGGGACACACATAACAAAAATCAGTTTAGAAAATGACAATCCTGGATGGCATTGGATAATACATCCTGGATTTCCTAGAAGGTCACAATATAGTTGCAATTATTATAGTTATAATTATAATTGAGTGAGAATTGAATCCATGCAAGTGAGACATTTCTTTTAAAATATCATACAGAGTAGCATATAAAAATACTAACCGTGTAATGATGAAAAGAAAATGACCATAAAGCAACTGATACTGATAAATCATAGATGAGCATCAAGAGCCAAGGGGCATGCGGGTTGAGGAAGTTCAATACATCATAAAAAAAGATTCTAGATTGTAATAAGCAGTAACAATGAATAAATGTCCATTTCCTTGAAAGTTTTAATATCTACAAGTCTAGTACTCACGTTAATCCAAAACTAAAGGCCCAACCCATGCCAATCCAGGAGAAAGCCAAAGTGCATAAAACGGAAATGCGATCTAATAATTGCAATTAATTACAAATTGTATGTAAAGTACTACTAAGGTATGACGAAACTAACCTTGTTTACATCCAGAAACTACGCATAAAAGATTGTTGTGTGGATCATAGTGAGTGCTTGATCTAGTCTTAGCACTATTCATCCACAAATTGATGGAACTGATGCTTTTTGTCTGCAAAAACTCAGGCTGTGCCGAAAGTAATCGTTTTTCAGAGATATTCTAAAGAAACATGAAAATAACATAAATCATACTAATGTGGGCTCAGAACTACAAGAGTAGATAAATGCAGAGAAGCAACCCACGCACTATATCAATGTCTTCAAGTAAACACTTCAACTGTATGGCCTCTTCGTTCTCAGCATTCAGTATTGGAACCTGCCGCAAGCCTAAAATTGTCATACATTTGCAAAAAGTTATTTGCTACAGATGAGTTCGACAATTGAGTTCATTTCACCTGAGCTAGATAAAATTGCTGAGCCTCTCTTACATCACAATCAGTTTGCTCACTGCCAGGTATTTCCAACCTATTCTTATCAGAGTGACAAGGATCATCTTCTTTATTGCGCAAATGATCCATGCAAAATCCAATGAAGGTTGAGAATGGCAATGGAACCTTAGAAATTATATATGCCAATGTAAGAATAGCTGAACATATTTAACCAAGACAAAAAAGAAACTGAAACATAAATCAACACAGAGGTAATACTCTGTGATAGTTACCCTTTCGTGACTTCTAATGTCACCATAAAAGACTGGTGGAGATCTGGACAGCATCACTTCCACAACAGATGATCCAACACGTTCCTAATTCCAGAAATCCCAATTAACAAATGGAAAGATATTTTCAGATAACTATTCGTCCATTCTACACCACAACTAAGGAACAAAACCAACAACATGTGAAATGAAATTTATTATTCCAGCACTGTGGTTTCACTCTTGGCAAAGAACTTCTTCAAAGAACATCACTTCTAAACCTAAGCCTCAAAGTTCAGATAAAATACCTCAATCCTGTAGCATTGTGGAATTGCACACAGGGGTAGAGTTTTAAACAGATACTCCCTCCGTCTCAATTTAAATAGTCGAGTATTGTTTAAGAGGTTTGACTAAATTATTCTCAATTAAATTTATTTGCAAATAAGTGCGGAATTAATAATTCATAGAACTTGAATTGTGACGGAAGGAGTAACTATAATGAAGAGAATACTTCTTTAGGCTTAATAGTAACTACCTACTTGAGCTTTCAAAGTGAGTTAAAAAGCAATGAAATTTCAAAATAACAGAAACCTGCAAGTAAGAGAGGCCGCCATTGGAGGGATTCCAGTTGGATAAAGCCTTCCAGTACTTGATGCATCCTCGGAAAACCTTCTTCCCAAAAAAATTAAACAAATATTACATACGCAGTTGCAAGTTCATCCTCATATAAAATCGAGTTCATGGAATGCTATAAGATACAGCTGGAACATTCTTCGGTTCAATCTGGAATTCAAACTCTTCGGCGGACGGGACTCGGTCGAGTGTTTGAATGCGAAGAGATTCCTCCATTGCCATCGCTACAGAGTAGAGAAGCCGAGGAGCGGGCGATTCCTGAAGCGGATTCTAGTTAGATGGGCCAAGTATTCACCGGGAAACATATAGAGGGCTTTGGGCCGGCATGTCTACACTCGACTGGCCTCTTTAAAATTAGTGCAATTCTTGCCATTATGTTCGTCGGATCTAAATATCTAATTTGGTTTAATCTGATGTGATTTGATCTAATTTGATTACAGATATAATTAAAACAGGTTTTGATATGGTCTCTAATTTTAATAAGAATACGCAATAAGCAGAAAAAATAAATTGAACAGAACACTACCTGAGTAACTAGAGAAAAATACTCATAAATTAGGAAAATAGATATCGGTCCCTAAAACTTATCACAATTTGATTTTTTTGTCAAATTGTGGTACTCTTTAACTATAAATTATAAAATAATATATTTAATTATAATATAAATTTTGTAAAATTGGATTTATTTTATAATATAGTTTTAAAATATCAAAATTTTATATTACTCTCTCTGTCCCAAATTATAATGAATGCTCACTATTTACATGATCAAACTTCATTCAATTTTTTTCTCTATTGCAGTTAGTAATTTGATAAAATAAAGTACTATTGTCACTACTAATTTTGTAGATCTTTTGATGTAGTATTTTAATATGTAATTTTTATTTTTAAACTCTATACCATTTGTCATATAAAATGATTTGAAAATAATTTCAGTCAAACATCGTAACATAAACAGGTATTATAAATTAGGACGGAGAGAGTAATATTTAATTAGTGGTCGAAGGGTGCCACATCTTGATCAAAAAATCAAATTGTATCAATGGACGAAAGAAGTATGATATTTTAACTCTTGTCTCTATTGAATTGTTTTTTCGTGTTCTCAGGATTCACATACTCCCTCCGTCCCTAATTAGATTACAATATTCCCTCTTATTTTTGTCCCAAAAAGAATTACAAAGTGTTTACTTTTACACTAAATTGATTCTTTTACCCTCCCTCCCCTTTATTATTTCAATGTCAAATCTCACCCACCCACTCATTCTTATACTATTTGGGGGGTAATTTGGGAAAAAAAAATATTGATTTGACTCTTTCTTAATTTTGTCTAAAAGAGAATATTGTAATCTAAAAGGGGACGGAGGGAGTATAAAATATAAATATTCTGACACTTCTAATAGATTATAAGTATCTTCACTAATAGATTATTTTTCCGTGTTCTCAGGATTCACATATAGAATATCAATACATTGATTAAGGTGTATAAAATAATTGTGAAATTTATTCCTTTCTCCCTCACAGAATTATTTTTCTGTTTGCTTTTTCTTGATTAAAATTTCTAATTTTAACTATAAAATATAGAAAAAAAATATTCAATAATGATACAAATTTAATATAAGAGATATCATTTTGAATTAATGTTTAAAACTATCATATATTTATGATATAAAGTTGTGTTTAAAACAGATATTAATACACAAATTAATACATTGGAGAAAAAAAAGAAAATTTTGAGAAGGAAGCAGTATGGATTTGACTTTTAGGCAACCTTCGCACTAAAAAAAATGGCTCGAAGATTAATCCTTATCAAACCTGAGCCATGACTGAGCTATGGATGTCCCCATCCATATCCTATCACCGACCTCATGCTTAAGCTCATTATCAAACCCAGCAGCTGCAAAATCCCAGAATTTTCGGCCTATCAGGGCGGCCAAAACCTCTGCAAAACCCACTAAAACCTCTTCCATTAAAGCCGCTTCCTGGAAAGGGAACTTGAGAGAAGCACTCGCATCTTTGGGCGTGTTAACTTCACAGGGAAACCCCATTTCTACTTGCTTAGACGAGCATTACTCGTTGGCAATTGAACTCTGTGCTGCGCAGAGGGAACTCTCCTGCGGCAAGCAGATTCATGCCCATTTCTTGAAGTCGAAATGGGTGCATGATGCGGTGTTCCTGAACACAAAACTTGTGTGCATGTATGGGAAGTGTGGGTCGGCGGAGGATGCTGGGAAGGTGTTTGATAGAATGCCCGAGAGAACTATTTTCACCTGGAATGCTATAGTTGGAGCTTATGTGAATAACGGCGAACCCTTGAGAGCACTTAAGGTGTATGAGGAAATGCGGGCTTTGGGCGTCCCCCCTGATGCACATACTTTTCCTTGTGCATTGAAGGCATGCGTTGAAATTGGGGATTTAAGTTGTGGGAGTGAGATTCATGGGCTGGCTTTAAAATTGGGTTTTACGTCTAATATTTTTGTCGTGAACTCTCTTGTGGATATGTATGCCAAGTGCAATGATCTCAGCTCGGCAAGGCTCATATTTGACAGAACGGGTCGCGGAGATGATGTTGTGTCACGGAATTCTATCATCTCAGCTTATTCTGAAAATGGGATGACAGAGGAAGCTTTAAGTCTCTTCATAGAATTGCTGATAGCTGGTTTGAATCCAAGTACATATACTCTTGTGGCTACTTTACAGGCCTGCAAGGAGCCATTCACTGGGACATTTGGCACAGAGGTTCATGCTCTTGTAATAAAATCCGGTCATTGTCTTGATGCTTATGTTTCAAATGCTCTACTAGCTATGTATATAAGGAACAATAAAATGCATGAAGCTGCACAAATATTTAATGGTGTTGATCAGAAAGACAATATTTGTTGGAACTCTATGATATCCGGTTATGTACAAAATGGTCTTTTTGTTGAAGGTATTGATTTGTTTCACCAAATGAATAATTCAGGGAGGAAACCTGACTGTGTTTCACTCATGAGTGTGCTCTCTGCATCTGGAAGATTGGGAGACTTGCTACACGGAAAGGAAACTCACGCGTTTGCCCTGAAACGTGGTTTGGATGGAGAATTGCAAATCGGAAACACCCTTGTAGATATGTACGCGAAGTGTGGGCAGATAGATTATATGGACCGTGCCTTCCGCAGAATACTCCATAAGGACAATATTTCTTGGACAACTGTCATTTCTGCATATGCTCAGAGTTGCTATTACCCCCTACAGGCTCTGCAACTGTTCCGGGAGGTTCAGTTGGAAGGAATTGACATTGATGCATTGATGATTGGAAGCGTTCTCCTTGCATGTGGTGAGTTGAGGCTCAATTTAGTTGCAGAACAAGTTCACGGTTACTCAATTAGAAGAGGGCTATATGATCTTGTCACGCAGAAAACCCTAATTCGTGTTTATGGGGATTGCGGGAACATAGAATATTCTAGGCGCATTTTTGTGATGATTGGTGTCAAAGATGTCGTGTCCTTGACTAGCATGATGCGTAGTTTTGTACACAACGGCCTTGCAAATGACGCTCTTGCCCTCGTGCTTTATATGAAAGAAGTGGGTATGGAGCTCGATTACGTTGCAGTCCTGAGTATGATCTCTGCAGCTACTAGTCTATCAGTTTTAAGGAGAGGACGGGAGGTTCATGGATACTTAATCAGGAAAGGTTACCCTTTAAAGGGCTCTATAGCAAGCTCTCTTCTGGATATGTATGCCTGTTGTGGGACACTAGAGGACTCATTCAAGATCTTTTCTGCTGTAAACGAAAGAGATCTTGTTCTGTGGACAAGCATGATTAACTCATATGGAATGCACGGACGTGGAGTTGAAGCAATTGGCTTATTCCTAAAGATGGAGGAAGAAAATATCGTTCCTGATCACATCACCTTTCTGGTTCTTCTTCACGCGTGTAGCCATTCAGCCCTAGTGGAGGAAGGCAAGATGGTTTTTGAGACAATGGAGAGAAAGTATAATTTGGAGCCATGGCCTGAACACTATGCCTGTTTGGTTGATCTCCTCGGACGCGCAAATCACTTGCAGGAAGCTTTTCAAGTGTTGAGAACGATGAAACCAGAACCAACTGCTGCTGTTTGGTGTGCTCTTCTTCATGCTTGTCATGTGCACTCTAACAAAGAACTAGGAGTCATTGCTGCAAAGAAGCTTCTAGAATTAGAGCCAGAGAATCCCGGAAATTATGTGCTTGTGTCTAATTTATATGCTTCTGGGAATAGGTGGGATGATGCAGAAGAAGTGAGGACAACAATGAAAGGGCAAGGAATGAAGAAAGAACCCGCTTGTAGTTGGACCGAAATCGGCAATGAGGTTCACACGTTTGTGGCCCAAGACAAGTCTCATCCACGGCGCGATGAGATTTACCAAAAATTATCTTTTGTCACCAAGAAACTAGAGAGGGAAGGAGGTTATGTTGCGCAAACCAAACACGTCTTCCAAAATGTGGAGGAGAGAGAGAAAGTTCGGCTTCTTAATGGGCACAGTGAGAGGCTAGCCATTGCCTGTGCTCTACTTGTTACAGACTCTAAAACCCAAATACGTATCATGAAAAACCTCCGCGTCTGCGGTGATTGTCATAATTTCATCAAGCTAGCTTCGAAGGTACTCGATCGGGAAATTATAGTGAGAGATGCGAAAAGATTTCACCACTTCAGGAATGGGGCTTGTTCTTGTGGAGATTTTTGGTGAATTGAATGTCAATAGTAGCAGTTCTTGCTCATTAACCAAAATAACCAAGTTATTTTGGTGTGTTGACCTTTGACAAAAACAAAAGTTTACAATGAGTTGAATCATTCTGTGTTTTGAAAAGTGAAACTTAACTATTTATCAAAAGAAAAACTATTAAGAACTAAAAATTGCTTCATTTATTTATATCTAAATAAAATTTTAATACTTTTATACCAAAACAAAACTTACAACAACTCAGTTGAACCTCACAAGAATAGGGTCTGAGGAGGTGTGTGGACGCAGATATCACCCCAACTCGAAAGTAGATAGAACATTTACACTATGTTTGGTTCAAGGAATTCAAAAGAGAAAAGAAAAGAAAATGAAGTGGAAAAAAAATTTTCTTGTTTGGTTAGAAAAGAAAAGTGGAAGGAAAAGAGAATGAGAAGGCAAAATGTACCAAGTGGAGGGAAAACCAAATTCCTCCCATTTTGGTGAGAAAAATGAGAGAAAACCATTTTCTTTTCTTTTCCTTCAAAATTCCTTGAACCAAACATAGTGTTAGAGATCCATTTTTTTATTCCATCACACCTCAAAGCCAAAAAAAAAACAGTGTATTTTTGGATCAATTGGAGATGATGGAAATTTCCAAAATAAAACTTATAATATCTAAAAATAATTAATGTACTCCTAGGAGTATAATGCAAAAAATTACTTTTAAATGTCAAAATATAGTATTAAGTCGTGGCATTACAGAATGTCAAAACTTTTACGGAGTAGGAGATAAAAACTTAAGGCTAATACCATGAATAACCATCATGGTTTACAAAAGTGGCATTTAAACCTCTATATTCAAAAGCTATTTGTGAAATCTCTACAATTTTATTTTAATATTTTAGTCCTATTTAATTTTATTCCATTTTTTTTTCAAATAAAGATGAATAAATTGCTAGTTAGAAAAATATTATTTTCGTCCCAGAAAACTTTTCATGTTTTAATTTTTTTTGTCAAACAGCAACATTTTTTAAATTAAAGAGTCTCAAATTTTTATAGGAGTGACATTTACTTGTTCAAATTATGTTTAATATGGAGTATTTGGTTAAAGAATCTCAAAATTTAATTACTACCTATGTCCCAGAGTATTTTTTCACTTTCATTTTTACATACCATCCAATGCATTTCTTTAATCTATTTTATCTTGTAATCTGTATATTAAAAAATTATAGAAATTATATATTAATAATCTATATGTTAAGACAAATCAAACAAGATCACACATGACTATATTTAGGCTTACATATTGAGAGAATTTGATGAGTCAAAGTGCTTAGATGAACAGTTCCAAAAGTCAAAACTAGACGAATACTCCGGGACGGAGGGAGTAATAAAAACCAAAAGTGAAATTTGCACTAAATAAGACTAAAACATAATGACTTTCCCAATGTAGGACTTAAACTTTTTTATTCCTAAATATGACTTAATAATGACCTAGTGGGAGGAATAATGTCCAGTAATGATGGACATTTAGTTGAATAATGACTACTTGATAATGACCAAAGGTCCTACATTGGAAAATAAAAACATATAGTCCTATATTGGGAAAGTCATTATGTTTTAATATTAGGTAAATTTCTGAAATCAAAATAGAAATTTTTTCGAGAGCACTGTACTAATATTAATGTGTGGGTCTCATGAGAAGATGTTCTTCGTTGTGGGATGTACGGAGTACTACGTAGAGCTTAATCAGTTTAAACCTAAACCCTCAATCACCCCCCCCCCCCCTGCTTCCCCACCTGGCCGGAGCTCTGTCATAACTTCACCGACCCGATCGTCTCCTTCACCGATCCCGGTGAGCACCGAAATTCGCGGCGGAGGAGACAATGTCGCTCTCTTTTAGCTTCTCGGCGTGTATTTCTCCAACACACACCAGAAGCATATCGAAGGTGCTCGATCGGAATCCATACCTCATCGTTGACTCGCGGAAAAGAGTCTCGGCGACCCATTCCCATGCCGTCGAGACTCAATCGGCCAAAACAACCGTCACCGGCGATGTTCCCGACACGGCGCGTCTGGTCCTGAGGCCAGTGGTTCAGGTGACTAGGGCTGCTCCACCAGATGAGCGGAAGGAGAATGCTTCCCGGATGACGAAACTGGTTTGCACCATTGGCCCTGCCACTTGCGGGTTCCCCGAGTTGCAGGAACTGGCCGTCAATGGAATGAACGTTGCCCGATTGAACATGTGCCACGGGACCCACGAATGGCATAGACGCGTGATAGAGAATGTTAAGATGCTCAACGACGAGATGGGCTTCTCCATTGCCATCATGATGGACACTGAGGGAAGTGAGATTCACTTGGGTGATCTTGGTGGTGCCACCTCAATTAAGGCCGAGGTACATTGGTGTGATTTCAATTTCTCTCTTTGCATATAAATTTGGGGAACTTTTCTTGTTTCCATTGGAGGTTTAGGGATCTCAAGTTTTAATATTTTGTTTATGGAATGGTGATATGTCCTTTATTACAATTAGGACGGCGATGTTTGGACCTTCACTGTGAGGTCATGTTCTTCATCTCTGCCGGAACATACTGTTGTTGTGAATTATGACGGCTTCTCAGAAGGTTGGTTTGCGAAAAATCAAACAGTTACACACAAAACACATAATATTAGCTATTGCCGAGTTTTATTTATCGATCCTAAAATGGTCACCTTATTGGTTGAGAATGCAGATGTTAACATTGGAGATGAAATCGTGGTGGATGGTGGGATGGCAAGGTTTGAGGTTGTAGAAAAGATGGGCCCAGATGTCAAATGTTGTTGCAGTGATCCTGGGTTGTTGTTGCCGTGTGCCAACCTTACCATCTGGAGGGAGGGTAGACTTGTTCAAGAGCGTAATGCTATGCTCCCAACCATTTCTTCTAAGGTGAGTGATACATGAGCCTGTTTGATTGGTTAAATTTGGTTGTTATTGTGATTATTGTTGAAAACATTGTTGAAATTGCTCAATTATATTAAAAAAACATGAGTATATTTTAAGTTCACAATTTTTATTGAAAAAATGTAAACGGTCACCTTTAGCAACTTCAGCTAAAAGAAACATTGTCGTTTACTTTTTTCATGATTAACCAATTTTCAAAATGCAAAATAATCTAATTAGCTGTGTCTTACATTACATATACTACTCCATAGCTTTTTATGAGGTTTCTTGCGTTTGCAGGATTGGCTTGACATAGATTTTGGGATCAGAGAAGGGGTTGACTTCATTGCAGTGTCATTTGTGAGAAGTGCTGATGTGATAAATGACTTGAAGAGTTATGTTGCTTCACACACTCATGAGAAGTAAGCATTCAGATTATGTTGTTACCAAATTTCAATATTTCTGTTTTATTTAGTGCCTGATTTATGGGCATTTTAATGTCTCGTCAGCCCCTAATCGACAAGATTTTTCACAAAGCACTGACATATTCTATTGGAGTTGCTAATGAACTGGTTGAATTGGCTGCTAATGAAATAAAGTAATGCAGAAGTTACTAACTATTTGCACGGAAAAGGCTGAATTTTTAAATATTTATTTCTTTAATCCATTAAAATACAGTATTTTTAGGCTCAGTTTATTTAGCCATTCCAACCACATTTTCAGCATATTTAGTAGATTCAAGCACTTCATTCCATTTAGACATTACCGAACGGGTTTTTCACGACTTGATAATTCATTCATAGGAATTGTATTCTCATATTCAGTCATGCTCGCAATTATCTAAAATTATCTTTGATGTAAAACTGCAGTAGCGTAGCTATAATTGCAAAGATAGAGAGTGTTGACTCTTTGAAGAATCTGCAAGATATCATTCAGGCATCAGATGGGGTTATGGTGGCCAGAGGAGATCTCGGTGCTCAAATACCATTGGAGCAAGTGCCATCAGTGCAGAAGCAGATTGTTGACCTTTGCAGAGGGATGAACAAACCTGTAATTGTTGCTTCACAGCTGCTTGAGTCCATGATTGAATTCCCTATACCGACCCGAGCTGAAGTTGCTGATGTTTCTGAAGCAGTAAAGCAGAAAGCTGATGCCCTTATGCTTTCTGGTGAATCAGCCATGGGACAATTCCCTGTGAAAGCATTATCTGTTCTGAGAAGTGTCAGTTTTAGAATAGAGAAATGGTTGAGAGATGAAAGATGTAAGGAATCTGCTGAACCGTTTTACGACACGAATCTGTTTCCTGGAAGCATACAGGAAGAGTTATGCAATGCTGCCATAAATATGGGTAAGTTTTCCCTTGATAGCTCTTTCTTAACTTCATAGAGAACTATTATTACTGTTCAAAAGCATTCATTTGGCATTAGCTTTAACGATTTGAAAATGTTATTCAATGGTAGCTTTCATTAGTGTTTTCAAAAGTTAATTAGCACTTTGGTTTGATTTCATTTAATTAATGTGACATTAACTGTGTATTCTTCGTATACATCATTTCTTACATTATTCACAGCCAACAGCTTGGAAGCAGATGCGCTTGTTGTTTTCACAAGAACGGGTAAAATGGCATCCCTTCTGTCTCGTGGCCGACCAAACTGCCCAATATTCGCCTTCACTCAATCTGCATCTGTCCAAAGATGTCTGAACTTGCAGTGGGGCGTAACGCCATTGAAGCTTTCGTTATCAGACAACTTGGAGCACGATTTGAGTCGGGCGTTTGTTTTCCTGAGGGAGAACGGGATGATAAAATCGGGCGACACTGTTGTGACCACGTCAGCTGCATTGCAGTCAATCCAAGTGGTTTCAGCTCCTTGAACACAAATGTGGGACTTTTGTTTAGTTGAATGTTATGTTTGTGGGAAAGATTTAAAGTGGTAGTGTTACTAAATTGATTGTGTTGTAGGTTTGGTATTTACAGGAGAAAAGGACTGTATATCATGATAGGCTGAATATGGCTTTCATTTATTCATTTTGTCATGTTTATTATTTTATCACCAAAAGAGTCTTTGAGTTTTGAACTAAATAAGGCAAGTCTCATTATAAGAGCATGAGATTGGATTCTAATACTTCATGATATTTGGGTATTTGATAAGTCTAAACAAGGTTTGGATTTGATGTTTACTAGTATAACAACCCTTTCAAATAAGGATGAACTTTTGATATGTCCCGAATTTGAAAAATATTGGAGGTTTGATATCTTCTTTCAGCGCCACCCACCCACTATCGTTGTCAATCACCACATTGTCCTCGGCCATCTCTTGCATGTCACATTATTTTAGATCTCTCGAAATATTTTCATTTTAGATTTCAAAATTTATACTATTTCTTTAGTAGCTTGTATAATTTATTTAAAACGAACCTTGATTCCAAATAATACGGAGTATGTTTAACTAAAAAAAGTTACAACAACGACAATAACCCAGTCGGATCTAGCAAGACTACATATTCTAAAACCATGAGGTTAGTATTTATATTTTATAAACAACATGATTGTTATTTTTTTTTAATTATTTTTTAATATTTGTGCAGGCATATACCTTTATTTTGTCTATTTAAATGTCACTTTGGTGTATCCAAATTGCTTTTGTTATTATTTAAAGGAATCTATCATGTTAATTGTGATAAATATGTTGCGTCTAGAGGCGTAATGCTCTCTCGAGCAACTTGCAAAGCCGTCTCTTCGCATAGACAATTAGACAAACTATGCTACAACCTGGCGCATCTATTTTTTAATGTATTAAACATATTCTATTACGGAGTATTTTTCTGTGTTTATAAGTTGGTCAAATTTTTTTATAAGTAATCTTTATTTTTAATTAGGTCAATTAATAACATGTTTCTCTATGCTTATAAATTAATTTATAATCTGTTTATATGCCAGAAAAAATAAATAAGTCTTACTTGCCTATTTTTAAACTATTTTTTTTGTTTATTTCGTTTTGACAAGATTATTTACAAAACTATACCTCTCCATTTATAAATATTTCCAAATGATTTATCTATCATTTCACTCATTTTACTTCCATGAATTTATATTTGTCTTATAAGTAGTTTATACGTTAAAAACTTTTATCAACAATAAGTCAATAAACATTAGCACAGAGAAAACACCTCATGTATCAATGAGCACATTATCTATAGATAATCAATGTATGCTCACTACAAGTATTCGCTCAATTTGCTAGAGGCTGCTTGCGATAGAATAAAAACTGTCACTGACTTGGATAGTTCAGTATATATTCGAAAATACTCAAAAATCTGCGACAGGCATTGAGTTTCTGTTGCAATCTGCGCCAGTGCAAAAAAATCTGTCGCAAAAATCATGTTTGCGAGATTGATTTTGCGAATGTTTCCGTTCAAATTTGGCACGTTTCTGTAGTGGCTAAAGGTCCAAAATCTAACGGTCTAATTTTGTTCCAGGTCACAGATATCTTCATCACCATATATATTATTATATCAGTTATTGTATATCTCAATTCTCATTAAAAGGACTCTAATTGATTATCTATTCAGGGATTTGAAGAGACTAGAAGCACTCTCGATCTTGAGAAATCTTTCAAAACACTCCGTAATGTAATATTTTTGTTGGTGTATCAATCTTTAATGAGTAATGCTAGATTTACAAATAACTTCAATTCAATTGAGTTCATTGTGGTCATTGTGAATATAAGAGTGTGAATGGCTAAATGCAATCACTAAGAAAATCATAAGTCTTACCATTTAAGTCTTCTAATAAATACAAAGAAAATAAATTTCTTCAATAGGTATTGATTGTTAATTTGATTAATGTCAACTCCTTTTTCGTGGAAAGTGCGTCCATTTTCTACATTCTTTTCCATTTTTGGTTTGATAAAAGATGTCTTCAATGGGTATTGATTGCTTCATGGATGTCAACTCCGAAATTGTTGTCTTCTTAATGTATCCTAGTGTGAGAGAGGAACAAAAAGAATGAGATCGAAAAAATTGATCAGAATAGATGGAATCGAGTTAGAAAATTTGAGTTGAATCGACCGGTGATGTCTTGTGAAAGATTACACCAGAATATATTTTTCAAAACATGTAGAAGTATCCAAACGAGTGATGTCTTGTGAAAGTTTTTTGTTATTTTAGGATTCACCAAAGTATATTTTTCAAAACATGTAGATCTGAAGGTTTTTTCTACAAAATAAAGAAGTATCCAGAAGCAATTTTTTAGAAGAAAATGATGAAAAATTAATGGCACAAATAAAGATGACAGAGTGATGGACTAAAAGTTTCTCCAAAGTTAGTTTTCACATATTTTAATATACCCCAAAATATATTTTTAAAAAACGATAAGATTTGAGAGTTTTTATCACACAATATGGAAGATAAGTATTACCTCCGTCTCAGTGTATTTGTCCAGTTTGATTTTTTCGAATCAAATTGGACAAACTTTGAACTCTAATTACTCTCAATTTATATTGCAAATTAATATAATGAAATACAATTTTGAAAGTTATCAATACAATAAATCCAATAAGGTCATTTTTATGTTAAAACACATTACGGTTTTTATTTAATTAAAGCTCAAAGTTTGTTCAGCTTGACTTGAAAAAATCAAACTGGACAAATACACTGGGACGAACGCTTTCTTTATTAAAGCTCAAAGTTTGTTCAGTTTGTCTTTTTTTATTCCCTTTCCCTTCCTTCCTAAACAAACGCGGGAAAAAAAAGAGTAGAGAACCGCCGCAGGGATGCTCCGTGCTCGGACTGGTATTATAATCAGAATCCGATCGAAATGGAAGTTCACATATGA
The DNA here is from genome assembly GCA_900332095.2 of Cuscuta campestris. Classification (NCBI taxonomy): domain Eukaryota; kingdom Viridiplantae; phylum Streptophyta; class Magnoliopsida; order Solanales; family Convolvulaceae; genus Cuscuta; species Cuscuta campestris. The sequence goes on from OOIL02000038.1 coordinate 939,881, forward strand.
GAGAGAGGTAGCGATTCTGCAGAGAAAATGGGGAGTGTTCTGAGTAAGGCCGGCGACGGCATCGGAAATGCGTTGGCGGCTCCTTTCAAGGCCGTTCTACAAGGATCTTGCGAGTATCTATCCCTTTTTCCTTCTCCGGATAGAATTTCAATTTTATCACTATTATTGTTCGCAATTGAATCCGAAATTTTATGGTTTCTTATAGAAATTCTCCTGTTTGGGTTTTGGATTTTGCAGCGACGTGTGCGCCGGAGTATGGGATGTCCCGTGCTTCATCACTCATCTCTGCGTCTCTGATTTGATGAAGCTGTTCATGATTTTGATTCTATGCTACATCAGTAATATAATACTCCCAGATAATCCCTCTTTTAATTTGTTGTTTCTGTTTAATCCTTCCCAATTTGGAGAAATTGTTTAGGGCATAAAGGCCCTCGTCGAAATACACTAATACATACCCCTACCCTTGAGATAAACCCCTTTCAATTGCACCCCAACTTGACCAGAGTCAAATAAATTTGGATGTGCAATTGAAGGGGTGAGAGTAGAGGGTTTATCGAGAGAGTTAGGGGTAAGAATCGTCAATTTTACGAATAGGGTATCGTATGGCTCTCGGGTCATCAATGATATTACTTAGCAATGTCATGGGAACCGCCCCCTAATACATAGATTCAAATAACAAATTTTTTTACTTATGAGAGTATTCAATAGTGATATAGTCTCTCTTTTTTGCTTTAATATTCCATTTGCCCATGTTTTTTCTTGTTCAGCTTTGTTGTTCTTCTACATGTTCTTCAAGCTGGGGATATGCCAATGCTTAGGGAGAACTATCTGCGGAGTGTATTGCTCAGCCTGTAAGGCTTACTGGTCTGCAATGGGGTGTATGGCGTGTTTCTTCTGGCATAAACTCACACAAGTCGAGCGTGTGAACAGGCGCCGCCACCGCTTTGCGGACATTGAATCCGGCAACATTGACGGCTCTTTTGCCCCTAACGGTGGTGTCAGCATCTCTGAACGTTGCCCACATAGCCGCCGCCGCCACCATCACCGCCCTTATATTGGCGGAGGAGAAGTTGGGGTTCGGGTTCAAGGTAGGCGTCTTGGATCTACGAGGAGGAAGAAGAAGTTAAGACATCATCGTCATCATCATCATGGTGAGAGAAAGGACATTGTTGTTCTTGGCCCAAAGATGGCATCCTTCAAGAGAAGACGGATTGTTGCATAATAGGAGTGATGCCCCTAACAATGTGTAATTTTACTAGGGGTAAGAGTTGTTTAGTTTAGGGGCCGTTACATATTTTTTATGTTTTGTGTCACTCTTGGTTGACTAGTTTTTTTGTGCCTATTATTATCCTGCTTTTCACTAATGTGTCTTACATTTTAGTCTCATGACAAAACACCAAAGTAATACCTATTAGGGAGTATTATCGAACTTAGGTACGTAAAGTTCAGCTTTACAGTGAGATGACATCAATTTTCAAGTGAAATTGTAAACGTGAAAGACAAAACTCGCCACAATATAACATCAAAATCACCATGGTTAATTCAAGTGAGTTGTTAGAGCTCGAGAGGCTCTGGTCGTTGATCGACCGGCCACGGTGGATTAACCATGCACTTATTTTTTTACAATAGCTTTTTCCTTTTTTAATTTGTTCTATGTTCTTTTTTTGTTCTATATGTCTGCTATCATGGTCAATTTTTGTGTTTTTTTGTTAAATATATTATTTGAATTAGATGTTATTTTCAAAAAACACCTCTCTCTATTTCTTAGTAGAAGTTAGCTTCGGAAATTCAGACTTTTATTTAAAAAAAAAGTTTTTTTATATTGTGGGGTAGGATAGTATTTTTTTTTATTAATATAAAGGAGGACCCTTTAAAGTTTAAACTACTTGAAGCCAAAGACAAGAAGCTTTCGGCGACACCATTTGCGCTTGTTTCTTCCCCGCTCTCACTACTCTGTGGAAACTAAAAGGAAGCAACTTTTTCTCTCTCTCTCTCTCTTATAGATAGCTGCTTACCGGCGGATACATATATCAAATTTACAGCGCAATCGAACCTCACTGGTGGATGCTTTTGGGGAGCCAAGCCGCTCCGAGCCCGTCAATCCAGCAAGAAATTAATCGGTCCTCCGGTCGCCGGAATGTCTAACAACCCGTCGGACGGATCATCCGAAGACTTCTTCGAGCAAATGCTAGGGTTTCCAACATACGCCGCCGCAGCCGCTGACCCCAATTTGGCGGGAACGCCTTCAGCGTCTCCGATGATGCTCCAGCTCGGCTCCGGGGACGGCTCCGCTCACCTCGGCGGTTTTAGGATCGGGATGGGGCTCGGAGGGATCGGGGCTCCTTTCCACGTAGGCGGTGCCCCGTTCCCGCTGGGGCTGAGTTTGGAGCAGGGGAGAGGGGAGTTTATGAAGATGAACGATGTTTCTGGTAATAGCTTGAAGATGGATTGCAGACCCTCGTCTTCTATGAAACCTGTAAGCGATGGGTTTTGCCCTAGGAATTAATTGCACATATCGTTACATAGCTGGAATTTTATTTCGACTTGTTGAATTTGATGTCCTATTTCTTGAAATGTTTGAGTGGCCTGCAACTAGGTCATGAGGTTTTAGAAATTCAGGCTTTGTTTGTTTTGGGAGAAATGGAAAGGAGAGAAGTTGAGATTAAGGATCATACCATCCTCTTATGATTCTCCCAGTTTCTATTCATATCTTCTTCATTTCTCTCCTACCAAAAAACACACAAAATCTTCCCTATTTTCCACTATTTCTTCCATAAATCAAACAAGAGTTTAGGAAAAAGATTGGGTTTTCATGGTTAAATGATGGTATCACATACACAAAGTTGGTGCGAGGAATATCCGTAGTATCACAGTTTTCGATTATATATTTACAGGGATACCATGGCCAGCTGATGCCAAGTTCAGTTCCTGCCATGCCACATCCACCCACGGTTCGACCAAGGGTGCGGGCAAGGCGAGGCCAGGCAACTGATCCACACAGTATTGCTGAGAGGGTATGCCTCGTATACATCTGATGATCTTTTGTTTCATGTAGTGCGTATGACCGGCCACTAGCCTATTTGTTTACGAGTAATTATTTATTCACTTTGCCCGCAGTTACGCAGAGAAAGAATAGCAGAAAGAATTAGAGCATTGCAGGAGTTGGTTCCCAGTGTTAATAAGGTCAGCTCTTCTATATTTTTGTAAAACCCTCCATAAGCTCCGGTTACACCATGAGAGTGTACCACTTGGTTTGAAGCTTGTTCTTAGGCTATATTATTCGTTCTCCTTTCTGTATGCAGACTGATAGAGCAGTTATGCTTGATGAAATTGTGGAGTATGTGAAGTTCCTTAGACTTCAAGTCAAGGTATGCCGGCCTACATGGCTCGCTTTGAGATCTTTTCGTGTGATTGTTTGTGGTTTCTGAAGATATTTTCTGTTGTGCGCTCTCTATGTCTTGTCTATAATGGCTTTTTGTGGGCTGATAATAGAAACCATCAATCATCTAGGACAATGAAGATTCATTCTGATCCTTAGAATAGAAGACATGGCTGTAATTGCTACACTTAACTTTAAAATATGTTCTGCACTTATCTTTTGGATGGAATCTACTTTGCATTATCATGGGTCTGGTGGGGGGTAGGTACTCCATTCCTCCATACCCAACCTGGACCGTTGGTGGAGTTACTTATTCGGATCCAACTGTTTTGGTAAGCAGGTTAATTTGTTGAGATGACTGAATTTATTGAGTTGTGCTCAAAGAAAAACATTCGGTGGCATAAATGGTACCCAACGGTGTATAAATAAGCCAAAAACTACTAATTTTACAGGCGTTTAACAAATCGAACCGAGCCATAGCATAAACTTTTCTTTGTGTAATCAAATGTGCCCTGCACTACAGGTGTTGAGCATGAGCAGATTGGGGGGAGCTGGTGCGGTAGCACCACTAGTTACGGACATGCCAATTTCATTGCTTGAGGTAAATAGCCCGCAAGAATGGGATAGGCCTAATAATACCCCCCCCCCCACCACACACACACATTTGATGGAACTTTTTCCTTCCATATTCTTTGTAGGAAGAGGGTGGCGGCGAAGCAGGAAAAAGTCAACCTGCGTGGGAGAAATGGTCAAGCGATGGCACGGAACGACAGGTTGCGAAACTGATGGAAGAGAACGTTGGGGCAGCAATGCAGTTTCTTCAGTCCAAGGCACTCTGTATCATGCCCATCTCCCTCGCCTCCGCCATCTACCACTCTCTGCCACCTGACACCAGCACCTTCTTGAAACCCGAAACTCACCCTCACTCGTAGAAAATCTGACACTCCCAGAAAAAAAGGGCCACCCACGCACACCTCTCACCCCATCTTCTTCCAGACATCCACTGACAACACCTGTACTATTCAGAGTGTCTGTAAGAATGTGAGGTGAGAGTTGGTGTCACATTTGGGGTGGGGTGACCCAAGGTTAATTATTCCTCCCAGAATGTCCCTTCCCCCCTTCATCCTTTCTTTGAACATTGTTAGAGTGGAAGTCAGAGTCAGATGTCAGGGGGGCCACAACCTTTGTTTTTTCACTTGAGTTTTATTTTGTTTTATTAAAGACCCTGTTTGGTATGGTGTATTCCTGTGTTTTTTAAAATAACCAAATTAAGATGTTGCTGGCCATACCATGGCAAATTGTCAAAGGCACCTATTGTAGGCTGCTGCACTATTTTATGTATGTATATTCCATCTGTATATACAAATATTCATACTATTTTATTAGAATTAGAAAGAGAAAAGAAAAAGTGTAGTCTGTGGTGGGAGTGGGTCCGCCTTTTGCTTTACTGTTTTATTCTAGTGGGTGAGGACTTGAGATTATTGATTAGTATGGTCCTCAAAATCTTGATTTTCCGTGATCTTCTCATAGATTAGTATTCCTTTCGTTTATTATCCCTATCTTTCTCACGCGGTAGCTTTCTTTGCCATTTAAACATTTTTGACATAACACTCTCAATTACGGAGTATTAAAACTGTGAAAACTAGGAGAAACATCTCCCATATGAGGTTGTGGGAGAGGGACAATCTAATTCAATAATTAATGGTATTCGGCTATGCGTAGTCGTTGAGTTTCCTTGGGTGAGTAGGGGTGTGAAATGTGAAGGTTTTTTGCCGCGCAAAATGAACCAGATGATGTAGTTAAAAGAGATCATAGCGGGAAAGGAAAAAAAATAAATAGTTCGGAATTTACAATGAAGAAATGAAATAAAATAAATAGAAGAACACCGGATATCGGAAGCCAAACGAATAAAGAAAGCGGAGTCACACACCTGAGCTTTCCTTAGGAAAGTATTGCCTGCCATCCATCCGCACTGGCTAACATGAACGATCCCCTTCCAGAATAAAATCGCTAACGTGCAACGTCTAGTGCGGTTGAACTGTGCACCAACAAATTGAAATGAAGGAAAAAGTTGCCGGAAAAGTGATCGAAAAATGGGTATATACATTTATATTCAATACTCCCCTATTTAATGCTTTGGCTAACATTACATTAACATCGTTCATGTGTCAAAAAAGTGCTAGTAAAAAATGATGATTATGGAATTAGAGGTAAATCTTGAGATTTACTTCTAATCTCTCCCTCACCCTGTGGGATTTCAGTGGATTCTTGTTTCTTAAAAAGTATACTACTTACATTATTTCTCTCCAACAAAAAAAAATGTTTTATGTTGAAATGTAAACTATCGACATGCTTAAACTATATATTTTTTTCTCAAAATTTTTCATTCCTTTAATTATTGATTAACTTGAAATTCTTGTCAGTTATTTTAATTATTCACCAAAAATTTTGAAAATTTATTTGTATCTGTATTTAAATGAATATAATTAAAAGCAATTTTAGTACAAATCTTCATATAAATCATAATGGGAATATATGGATGGAGAGGCGTGGATAAGAAGAAGGGGAAAGTGTGTTTTCTTTTGGAGAGGCGTGCGCGGTTGGTGCATGTACATAGTGCCCTTTGACCTTTTCCTAAATTACTCAAATAATAATAATAATAATAATTATTGCTGAAATAGAATCATTGGAGAGAGAATGACCGAACTAAAAGTCTTCCAAACACGACCTTGCCTCTCAAATTCCACTCTACCCAAATTTGAAGTACGGAATAATAAATACCATCCACACAAAATAAATTCAATATTCAATTTAATTTTACAAAAATGTCGAAAAATGTAAAAGAGTTAAATATAAATGATTAAAATTTGTTTAGAAGAAATAATTATATTTTTATATAACTAAAATCATGTTTAGAGTTATGATGTAATATACAGAGAACTCAGTTATCAGTTCAAAATTATCAATAATCACTTTTATACTCATTAACATTACAATTTTTTTTGAAAAAAAAAAACATTACAATTTTCCGTTAATTAAGATCTAAAATTTATCTTGGTTAACTCAAAAAGATTAAACTTGACTATTACACTATGATGAAGGTATATAGGAAGTAGTCGTAATGTCTTTAGCTATAATTCAAAATTAAATGTTAAAACATAAATAAATTATTTTAGTATAATTTGGGTAAATATTAAGTATTCCATCTATTTCAACATTGAAGTCTCAATACATTATTCATTTGTCAATCATTTTCCTCTTCTTTTGAACATGTTTTTGTCACAGTTAAATATGGCCACATCTAGTTTTACAAAGCATTTCATGTAATTTAATTAAATGTATAAATTCTAATTTAAATATATACCATTATTAAAATAAGTTAGATTAAAAATAAAAAAAATTCAATCAAATCTTTTAATTTATAATGAAGTTTTATTGGGCCGCATTACAGTGTATATAAATTATAAAGACACATTGATGTGGGTACATTAGTTTGATAACTTTGATCCGGTCCAGTGCAAATTTATCGGGCTTGCTTTGGGCCACTCAGATCAGTTCGATGACCGAAACATTATCTTTATCATGTGCCATTTGGGTATTGGAGATTGGACTACAATATATTCCTTCATATCATATACTCTCTCATTCCACAAAACCCTTCCGGTTTTGACTTTAGGTAAAAAATAAGGAAAGTGTAATTTTGCTTGACTTTCCAATTTTGTCCCTGATGTGATGGGAAAAAGTAAGATGTGATAGTTTGGTTATTAGTGAAAAAGTATGATGTGATACGTAGGGTATGAAAAAGTAAGGGTAAAAGTAGTTTTTTAATAGAAAGTGGAAGTGTTTTGTGGAAAGTAAAAAAATGAAAAAGGAAGGGTTTTATGGAACGGAGGGAGTAGTAATAACTAGTAATCTTTATTCTTTAAAACCTGGTATGGGTTTCGACTTCTGACCCAAACAACTTTACCATTTCTCGTTTCTTACTTAAAAAAGTTCTTTTAAGTCTATATGTTAATAGAACAATCACACAAGAATTGAAGAAATCAAGCAAAGGCTGAGTCAATTTATTTCCTTAACTACGGAGGACCATTAACTATCCACGTGGCTCGAAGTCATGCAATTCAAAGATTTATTTTAATATAAGGATAAAATAAAAAGTTTAATTTCCAAAATAGAAGTCCTATTTAGTTATTTACTTATATAGGAGTGGACCAAGTAATATGGGTTGATTTTTGCCCATCTTGCCCCCGTCATCCATTGTCTTCACCTCAAAAACCACTACTTCCTCCTGTCACACCATCACCATCTGCCATAGAGCCACCTCCACCGTCACACTGCCACATCCACCTCCAAGTTATCAACTTCGTCGCATTGTCACCTATGGCGCCACAATGCCATAATCACCACCACCGATGTCGTCACATTGTCATCCTCTGCAACCATATTACCATCATCTCCACCAATTCTTCCGCCGCTTTATCTCTCTCTGCCACCACACTTCTATCATCACTATCATTGTTGTCATTATACTGCCTCCCTCTGCTGCCACACTACCAACTTTGCCGCCACATTTTCATCCTCCGTAGCCACACTATGAACATCAAACCACCACCACCACAACAAAATAGTTAGGTATCTCTGTCTCCACACCGCCAGCACACGCCATCTAAGGTACACTTGCTATCCACACTTATTGCATTGTCATCAAACGACCATCGACAATCAACATTACACTGTCATATAAGGTCATTTTAAGGTCACATCATGTAAAATATGGACTTTATCAAATGATTTTCATAAACTCATAGTTGGATCTCTTTATTTCTACAAGGCCCATTACATAAAATCATTTTACGTGTAATATCCATAAAATGAGCATAGGCTGCATAGCTCTAAGGATTGCAAAAATATTTGCCCCACCAACATCGACACAGCCCCACGGCAGCCCTACCATTGGCGCCAGCCCTAGCATTACCGTCTCTGTGTGTTTATCCACTTTGACATTAATTTTTTGTCATAAATTTGATAATTTTTACCATCAACTAAATAAATATTATTATGAGTATGTATTACGAGTATATATTAATAAAATAAAATAATTTATTGAAAATGTTTTTAAGATACATTTAATTAAATCTTATCTTCTACTCCCTCCGTCCCATTTTATAACGCTTATTTCGGTTTATGATGTTTGACTGAAATTATTTTCAAACCATTTTATATGAAAAATGGTATAAGATTAAAAAATAAAAATTACATATAAAAAAACTACATCAAAAGATCTACAAAACTAGTAGTGACAATAATATTTTATTTTATCAAATTGGTAACGAACATAGAGAAAGAAAGAGAATAAAGTTTGACCATGTGAATAGTGAACAAGCATTATAATTTGGGACAGATGGAGTACTATTATATAGTGATCAATATTCATTTAATTTAATTACAAAAAAGTGTTATTTTTATAACTAAATATTTATGAACAATGAAACTAATAGTCAAAGATTAGAAGTTGAAGATTTGACCAACATGAAAGTAAAACGGTTGAAATTTTTTCCTCTGAAAAAACTTGTTTGAATGCACGTACAAATGTTCACCCGGCCACCAACATTGACTTCCACCCCAAGCTCCTCATTGTTTTACAAAAATACTTGAGTAATTATATAAAAGGTTCCCAGTTATAGGTCATTTTACATATTTAGTCCCTACATATCAAATATTACTAATTTAGTCCCCAATTATTATATTTATTTTCACGAATGGTCCTTTGTTAACATTTCTGTTAAGAACGTGGACAAAATTGTATATTCATACTTTTCTCTCTCTTCAATTAAGCCTCCTCCATTTTCTCATACTTTTTTCCAAACTCGTCGCTGAGTTTGAATCTCTTAAACCCAAAACTTAAATGATCGTTCCTCCAGTTAGACAAACAATTGAGAGAAGAGTGATGATTTTGGTTTAGGATTCAAAGCTAGAAACTCAGTGACGGGTTTGAGAAAGGTATGCAAGGGAGGAGGGAAGCTTAATTGAGGAGAGAAAGAAGTGTGAATTTATAATTTACCCACGTTTTTAACGAAAATGTTAACAAAGACCATTCGTGGAAATAAATATAATAATTGGGGACTAAATTAGTAATATTTGATATGTAGGGACTAAATATGTAAAAGGACCTATAACTGGGGATCTTTTATGGAATTACTCAAAATATTTCTTTCTTATTTAATGGTTAATATGTCCAAATAAAATCATTGCAATATATTTCATCCATTTTGTATTAATATAATAAGTTAATTAAATAATTTGTTTATCTTTTCTTATCGACGCTAATGATTTAATTAGAAAATCAAATTACAAAAATAAGTCTTGCAAAAGTTAAAACAGGAACTGTTTAGAAAAAAGGAGGGATCAGAGTAATAAACACTCATAAGAAAAGTGGTGAGTTTGTTGTTGTCTCTCACAAATAATATATCATGACTCTCTTATAAATACTGATTACTTATAGGTAATTTTCTTTGATGATGTGGGGTTAATCTTGTAAGTAACATAACGTTTAAATTTTCATGATCAAAACAAAACAAATGCATGTTTAAAAAACAGCAAAACAAAAAAAAAACTCACAAAGACTTCTTTTGCGGATAGCCTTATAGGCGCGGATCCACTATGATTAACATGGGGGCAGCTGCCCAGTAAAAAGAATTAGTTTTACGGAGTAATATCTTTTTGGGCTTGTATATTGGTGACCTTTTGTCAAAAAGAAATTCCACCCCAAATAGAAAAATTCTGCCCTAGTCCATAAAAAACTAGTTTATGTATGAAATAATTATTTAAATAAAACATAAATGTAAAATATTTGATATATATATATATATATATATATAGGTTATGATATGTTTTATATTATATTTATATATTTTAAAATATTATAATTATATACTATTTTTCAAACAAATAATTAAAAATAAATTGAGTTAAAAATAAATTTAAATTGAGACATAGAGACTAGAGAGTATTAGACAAGGGATTAACTATGGAGTGAAAATTAGTTCAAGCTAAGAACTCAACTGCTCAAACTATGCTTTGATTACAATAAACCATTGCAATATTCTTTTTGCTAAACATCATGCAAGAATTGGGGGAATAAATACACACTACACAAGCTAATAATCAATCTCTACTAATTTAATGAAAGTGAAAAAAAAGTGACGTGTGAAATCAAATAAATTACTCCACTTAATAATCGATCAAATAATAAAAAGCCTATTGCTTCAAATCCTTGAGCTTAACGACTCTGAGCCGCTTGCAGTTGTTAACGAACATCTCCCACGGCACGTCGCCGGCGAGCATCCAGTCGCCGTCCTTGTCCTCGTACGTCGGAGTGTAGTCGTCGGAGCCCTGAATGAAGTTAATGTACCCGCCTTCCCTCTCGCCGTACAAGCAAATACTGCACTTGAACATCTCCTCCAAACCCTTCACCAAATCCGGGTAGCTCCCGTACACCTTCAGATCCATCTTTCTCAGGTACGGAGCTCCGGCCATGCTCACTTTCACGTATACCCCGCCCCCGCCGGCGGCCGCCTCCTTCTCCGCCATGACGTTCTTCCGGTAGCCGCGAACCGGCGGCCACCCCACGACTTGCGCCTTGGGAGCGGGAGGCGCAGAAAACTCTGCCTCTGAAACGGCCAAGTCAGAAAAAGACCTCTTTTTCTGCTGGTTTCTTGATTCTTGGGGAGACTGATCCCGTTCTTCGCGGTCTCTCCCCGGCAAACCCAACCTCAGTTCGGTGTCTTTAAGGTTGTTGAGATCACTGAGGTCCATCTCTAACGCGTTTCCGGCGAGCAAATCAAATTAAATAACTCACTCTTTGATTTTAATTCGGAATGCTGGAATGGAATTGTGTTGTGAAATGAAAAGGGGGGAAGGGGGTTATATATATGAGATGAGGGTGGATTGGAACCGTCGGATGAGGCAGGAAAGGGAGGGTGGAGATTGGAGGAGAGGTGGGTGCGGGTGAGGGAAGGTGCAGGGTATGAACAGGGAAGGGACAGAGAATGAGGGAGTTGTCGTGAGATCAATCCATAAAGAATAAAACTCAAGGTGTCACGAGGGAGAAGGTAAATTGAATTTTGATCATAGATTGATGGCAAAGAATGAAATATGCACATGATACTTACAAAACACCATTCTTAACATAGTTGTTTATCAATACAATTATCAAAAATCAAACTCAAATCTTATCATTTGACATTCTTTGTCTTACCAACTGCTCAATGCCCAATAAATATTGTCACATCACATTCAAATATTAGGACTTAGTACTATATTATTATACAGCTGCGGATCGAAATGGGAGATTGAAGAAGATATGCATGTATTGGGGGGATTTGAATAAGGATGGGGTGGAAGGTCGGATCGTTGCGGTTGGAGCGGAGCCGGAGGAACAGGGTAATGTGGGTGGTGGGTCCCAGGTTGTCCCCCGGTGATGGGATTAACGGGTGGTCATCGCTGTCTTTCCTTATAATTAGTAGGTCCGATATTCGCTCTCTCTGTTCAGTTTAATTTTTTTTTGAAGTCAAATTAATTTTGAACGTCTACTTGATGACAACTAAAATGTGTATTTGCTTTAAGATAATACTCTTTTCGTTCTATTGTAATCTTTAAGAAATTTTTAGAACATATTAGCTGTATTTCTTAATCCTACGTCAATCATTATTTAAATTGAATTAGAAATAATTTTAGTCAGACATTGTAATTTGAAATTAAAACATTAAAATAGAACAAATAGAATACTAACATGCAAAACAAATATAATTGAGAAGTAATTAGTGATTAACATTTATTCAATTTGCCTTTAAAATCAAATTTGACGAACACAATAGGACAAATATTGACGAAACTGGTGGTATTCTACTCTTATAGCATAAATATGTCATCAAAATGAGAATACTCTAATCAATTTTCAAACACAAAAAAACCTTAGCTTGTACTTTCTTCCATCGGGAAATGTTCTTCTCACTTTATTTTTGGATTGTTAGAAAATATTCTTCTCATTTCTTCTTTTAGCCATTTTGTGGAGTAAATTTTGACAGTACCCTTTCATTTTACCTCTAATCTACTTTTTTATTGTATGTTTAAAATTTTAAAAATTTAAAAAAGAAGATTTAAGAATTAGGTAATTTACCTAAATAGGACTAAAACATAATGACTTTCACAATATATGATCATACTTCATATGTTTTTATTTTGTAAAGTAGGACCATTGGTCATTATCTATTAATCATTATTCAACTAAATGTCCTGCATCAATTGGACATTATTAATTCTTCTCACTAGTCATTATTAACTCCTATTTTGAAAATAAAAAAATCTAAGTCTTAGATTGAGAAATAACTTATGTTTTAATCCTATTCAGTGCAAATTTTACTTGAGAATTTAAAGCATGTTCATTCTTAAAATTTTGACACTTTTTACTACTCTTTAATAAACGTGTCCAGTCACGAAAAAAATATTCATGGGAGTAGTTAATTTGAGGGAGTAATTTCTCATGGGTTAATTGGGCCAGGCGGGCCAATGGTTTGATCATTAAATTCCCGGCCGGCCATATAAAGGGGAGTATATTGCATGTCCCATATATAAACACATGTAATCTATCGTGAAATTAACGTTTGTAGGTCGTCTAAAGTATGCATGGACACCACATGTGTATGNCTTTCATGCATGTATTTCTCCGCCCCAATCGCAATTTGTTCATTTATTTACAAACCCCCAAAAATTCAATAAATTGAAGTGGTAGAAGTAATAAATGAAACAGTGCTTTTGGGTTATGAGCACTGATGACGTTAAATTATTGAAAAATTCATTTTTCAGTCTTTAGATTAAAATTTATTGTATGTATCTTCAATTCTTCATGTATGAGATCATTTTATTTTGTGGAACATTGTAAGAATAATATGTACAAGAAAAAGTCTATATTTTACATGTAGATTATATTTTTAGTCTACTATAACACAACTCTAAATTATTTTCAGGACTCCTATTAGTTATTAATTATATTATTGACCCCATCAAACCCAATTCATTCTTCCATCCTAAAAATAAATGCATGAATGAGAAAGATATTAAAGTTAAACATTTAAAATACTCGTATATGATAATTAAAGTAAATCATGATGTTGTCTAGAAATTACTCTATACTAAAAAGTTCTTTCTTTAATTGTGTGTCCCACGGATTATTTCTTTTTTTATACTTCCTACATCCCAAAAAGATTTACACATTTCAAAAAAATTGCTTCCCGCAATCTCCTATCCATTTCTATTAAAAAAAATCACTTTACCCCTTACTTTTTTAAACCCTACTTATCACATCATACCTTTTTCCTAATAATCTACACATCACATCTTACTTTTACTCATCACATCAAGGGTATTTTTGGAAAGTCAACAAAAAATTATCTCTCCTTTAATTTCAACTTTAGTAAATTTTTTTGGGACGGAGGTGGTATTAAAAATCTATTTTTCCACATACTATTTCTTATCTAATCTATCTCATCATATTTTTTACCAACAATCTACCCGTTACATTCTATATTTATCAATCACATCAAGATTATTTTTGTAAAGTTAACAAAAAAAATATTTCTCTTAAATTTATTTAAAAATAAACATGAGACAAACTTTATTGGACAAAGGAAATGTTTACCTTTTTTAGGAGATGTGGAGCGTGTTCATCCGTCGATCACTCCATCTATTAAGGGCCTGTTTGGGAATAGCGTTAGAGATTAGCGTTAGCGTTTTGGATAAAATTTTAACGCTGCAGATCGCTTTGAAAACGCTAAACGCTACCCGTAGATAGCTTTTTCAAAACGCTAACGTTAATCGCTAACGCTGTTACCAAACAGGCACTAAATCTTGTTAGAAGACAATGCTTTTGATTAGTACTCCGTATTATCATTTTAGATAAAATTTTAATAATGTAGATTAATTTCAAAAATGATAACACTAAAGCTATCATCAGCTAGTTTTTTTAAAATGCAAACGCTAACCTCTAACGTAGGCTTGAAGAAATCAATTTGTAAAACACGTAGAATCAAAAAATCTTATATAGTGAAAGTATAATTTGGTTTTGACTCGTTTTGATTGCACACATCATTGCAAAAAGTGAAATTTGCACTAAATAGGACTAAAACATAAGTCATTTCCTAATGTAAGACTTAAACTTTTTTATTCCCTAAATAGGACTAAATAATGACTAGTGAGAAGAATAATGTCCAAGTGATGCTGGACATTTAGTTGAATAATGACTAACTCATAATGACCAAAGGTCTTACATTAGGAAATAAAAACATATAGTCTTATATTGGGAAAGTCATTATGTTTTAGTCCAATTTAGGTAAATTTCTCTTGCAAAAATTCATTTTTTTCAACTTTAATTAATTTACCAACATCATCGATGCGGCAATAATACACACAAGTGACACAACTCAATCTATACAAATTACTACTAGTGGAAAATTGCGGTGTGAAAATTAATTAATTACAGTAAATCAAACAAACAAAGCCTATAGCTTCAGATCATTGAGGTTAACGACTCTGAGCCGCTTGCAGTTGTTAACGAACATCTCCCACGGCACGTCGCCGGCGAGCATCCAGTCGCCGTCCTTGTCCTCGTACGTCGGAGTGTAGTCGTCGGGGCCCTGAATGAAGTTAATGTACCCGCCTTCCCTCTCGCCGTACAAGCAAATACTGCATCTGAACATCTCCTCCAAACCCTTCACCAAATCCGGGTAGCTCCCGTACACCTTCAGATCCATCTTTCTCAGGTACGGAGCTCCGGCCATGCTCACTTTCACGTAAACCCCGCCGCCGCCGGCGGCCACCTCCTTCTCCGCCATGAGGTTCTTCCGGTAGCCGCGAACCGGCGGCCACCCCACGACTTGCGCCTTGGGAGCGGGAGGCGCAGCTAACTCTGCTTCTGAGACGGCAAAGTCAGAAAAAGACCTCTTTTTTTGGTTTCTTGATTCTTGGGAAGATTCTCCCTGAGGTTTTTCGTCGTCTCTTCCCGGCAAACCCAACCTCAGTTCTGTGTCGTTAAGGTTGTCTATCAGTTCATCGTTGTTGTTGCTAAAGGCGGCTGCTCTGCTCCCCATTTAAATGAGTTTCCGGTGAGTCTCCGGCGAGTAGTGTTGGAATAGAATTGAATAATTAAGAGAGAATGGTTGCGGTTTGGTGTGAGGATGGGAAGGGGAAGAGAGAGGTTTTATATATATATAGGAGGAAGTTAAAGTGAGTAGAGGGTGGGGGTGGACTTCATACGTCAGATCAGACAGCTACGGACGGTGGAGATTTTGGGACCGGTGGTTGCGGGTCATCAACTATATATGGTGCAGCGGAGGAACACCGAAGAGACACGATATGAGGCGTCGGTGTGGGCACATGCAGCTCCCGATCGTGTGGGATCGCGTGGTTCAATATTCCCTCCCAAGGCTGGCCGGCCGGCCTTCTAAAGAATTTTTGTATGTTACTTGAGAAGATTTTTATTAAAATGCAATATCTATAGTTGTGACTTGTGTAATAGAATGAGAAATATAATGATTTTCTTGAAAGGAATAAAGAAAAGAAATATTTGTACTGAATAACATTTAAACTTAAGTTATATATTTTCCAAAATAGTACTTAAATTCTTTTTTTCTCTAAATAACATTTAATAATGTACATAATATCCAGTGATGACAAACATTTATTTAAATAATGACTAAAAGTGCTACCTTGAGAAAAAACACATGTGATGAGCTATTTAGGGAAAATTATTTTATTTTAGTGCTACTTAATTAAATTCATCTAAAGAAAAAGATTGTGGAACACCTTAAATAGAAAAGTGAGAAGATAATAATGAGTTTCACAATTGAATAAGATGAGAGTTACACCAAATGTGATGACTCCTTGTGAGACATAAAAACAATACTACGTATTTACTAAAATAGCACTAAAACACAATGACTTTCGCTAAACAGCATCATATATGTTTTTTCCAATATAATACTTTTAATCATTATCCATTAGTCATTATTTAAGTAAATATTTATTATCACTGAACATTATTTTTACTTCTCGATATTATTAAATGATATTTAAGAAATAAATTAATTTATGTACTATTTAAAAATGGTTGGAAACTTGAAAGAACAGAGTAATGTGAAGTGGGTCCGAGGTTGTCGGTTGATGTATGCGATTCAAGGGTGGTCCATCTGCGGTCTATTTATGAAGAAAAAAACTTTAAATTTAAAAAGTGGGTCGTGCCCGGACAATACAGCTAAACCGACTCATTGTCTACTAATTGTGTATTATTCTATTTATATTAGGGAGACACTATCAATATCCATGGATTTAATCCACCAAATGTATTAATTTGATGTTACCATTAACTCCTAAAGAAATAGATCATGTGAATTTAGAGAGATATAAAGAGACTGTGAACTTAATCTTTTTACCATAGAAGGAGTAATGCTTTGATTTATATTATGGATACAGATTATTTATTAAAGACAAGGTTACTTCATAGAATTCCCAACAATCAAATCTTATGACTTTGAGTGCTTACAAAAGGATTCATAGGTGAAAAAGCGAGTGCATACATGTAAATAAATTGGGAGAAGTTAATGATTGATTTACGAAAAAATCTAGAGATATTCCAATTGATGGTGTAACTTAAGTGTACACCATACTTAGAGTCCATGTGAAATACAGACAGTGTGTGTCTGTGAGAAGATGGTGTACATCTAGAGTCCATGTGAATCACTTGATTTATTCCAATTGAAAATGCTGGTGTACAATTGGGGTGTACACCAATATGGTGTACCCCTAGCATGGTTCATTTCAATCACTTGTTGTAACTTTTTCATCTTTTTAGGCAGCACTAGGGGTACACCAGGACGGGGTATCTCATTTGTATATCAAGCAAACACAAACACGTACGCACGTACACGAACATAAAATGTCTGTGTATGCATGTGCTAGTTTGGTGTACAAATGAAGCACTCATGTTGGTGCATGTACCCCTAGACTAATTCCATCTTTTTACCAGTAATTGGTATGTCCATGTAATCCAATCCAATCCTGGGTTGTATCAACTTGTTGGTTGATTTTATCAAGGTCATGATCGATCTTTTCATGTAATCCAATCCAATTTTGAGTTGTATCAACTTCTTAGAACGAGATGGAGTATTGTTTTTTCTTATTGGAATCAATTCAAGTCAAATAAAAAAAGATCAGAAATAGATTTAAATATAATTACATTTAAATTAGAATTTATTTCTATCAAAACAAAACCATTTAAAACAGACAAAAAGAAGGGTATGTACATACGGAGTATATATGTACCAGGAAACTCTTTTTTTTTTTAGAATGGAGAGTTTATATACGGAGTATGTATATGCTCCGTCGAACATGACAGAATCACGACCTAGTACTCCAATATACTCCGTGATGAATAAACACTGCACCACTATTATATTATTAGTGTTTTCTTCTTAAGTGATAGGGCACATGATTAAGGACATAATGACCCCTTAAAACAGCTAATATGCATGTGGCATGTCTGCATGGGAGATTCCTAGCTAGCTTAGCTTGGTAAAGATTAGTTATTACTCCGTACTTATTACTCGGTCATAAAACATTTTTATTACCCTCACCTAAAATGACTAAAATTCATCACATTTTTCCTTTATTGTGGGTAGGAGTTGTTTTGAAAATTTTTTTTAACATTTGAAATTAAATAGAAATAGAGCAATGCTAGGGGTACACCAAAAGGTGTACCCCAAATGTACACCACCCTCTTCTTCACCACACATTTTTATTTGATTTTTATTTACTTATTTTTTTTTTAATTTTTTTTGCCTTTTTTAGTGGACAAGGAGGGGATGGGGGATATATGGGGTACACCTTTGGTGTACCCTAGCATTTTTCATAGAATTATTTTATGAGATGCACAAAATATTAAATAGGAATATCTTTTAGGAGCGGAGAAAGTATAATTTAATTTATTTTCATAGCATCTTCCCAATAATTATAGTTTAGGGTTTGGGCGCCCACACAATGAAAAGTTGAACTGATTTTTATGGACACAAACACGGTTATTTTTCTTTTTTCAGAAGCAATACGAAACTCAAGTTCACGTTAACAGATTGGTGATTGTGTTTTCCAAGTGCTAATTAACTACTCATAGTTGTCTAATCTTTCTAGTACTTAGAACTTTGAGTCTTTGAGTACTGTCATTTCAAGAATCCTTATCACATGTCATTCTGCATTAGCAAAGACTAATAAACTTCTTGTTTTGACTTTTAATTTATGGAATTCAAGAGATGGTGGTATATTTATATTTACTTTATAAAAACACTTTTGATGTAATAATGAGATAAAGTAGAATAGGATACTTTATTACTTCCTCGAGTTCCTAAAATCTTTCCTATTTTGATTTTTTTGAGTCAAATGGTCAAACTTTTTTACCATAAATTGTGAGAAAAATTCATTTAATATTAATATAAATTTAACATAATTAGGTTTATCTTAGGATATAGTTTTGATATATCAAATTTTTATAGAATTTATTTATTTAGACTATGTTCATTTATGGTAAAAAATGTCACTTTTGACAAAAAAAGTTAAAACAAGAAAAGCGTTTAGGACCAAAGAGAGTAGGAAATGGATATAAGGTGGTAGGTATTGTAAAAATTAATATACATAAAAGTGCTCTTTAATAGAAAAAATAAAGACATTTTTGGGACAAGGAAAAAAAAGAGAAAACTTTTTGAGACGCAGAAGTACAATGTAATACTTTGAGTGTTAATAATCACGAGTATATTTAAAACAAATTAAAATAATTACGAGTATATTTTTATATGGAGCATAAAAATATATAACTACATTTCAAAATCATCTTAGGGATATTAAATCCACACTCGTTTGTTGATTTTGTTGCCATTAACACAATATTAATTTCAAATAAACTAATACTTCATGCACCCCAAGAATTCCTTTCTTTTTTTTCTTGTCCCACAAAATTCTTCCTTTGTTCTATTAAAAATTTACTTTTATCCGTACTAAGTTTTAACCTACTTATCTTATCATACCTTTTACTAATAATCTACCATCACTTCCTACTTTTTATCCATTACACAAAAAATATTTTTGGAGAGTTAACACAAAATTTGCACTCCCTTAAATTTTTTAAAAGTCAAAACAAGAACATCTTTATAGGAGGGATGAAGTAATATATAAGTATATAACGAAATCGATTTTAAATAATCTGCATGTAACAGTAGTACCTCCTCGATAATAATCTGCTTGTACTCTTTTAATTTATTCAATAATAATAATAATAATAATAATAATAGTAGTAGTAGTAGTAGTAATAACAATAATAATAGTTGTACTAATAACAATAATAATAGTAATTCAACAAGAAATAATATACGGAGTACTACTTAATAATGTTAGAGAGGATATAGAAGAAATAATTTAATGATTTTAATCCATGGAAATATATTTATAAATAAATGTATATGGTTGCGGACAAGTTAGCGTGTTATACATACACATATGTATATGGTTCATTATATTAGTTGATGATCCACTAGTCGTAATCAACTTTTCATCTCAATTTAATTGAGTTCTTAATTTGCACGACGCATGTACCATTGTATTATTATTATCATTATTATCGCTTCATCATAATCATAATAATTAATTAATACCCCGTCTATAGGTTCTCTTCCATTTATTCTCATTACTTTTTACGTATTCTTATTAGATTTAGTTCAAATTAAATAAGAAATCTTTTTGAATATAACTACATTGATCAGATTAAATTAGACCAAATTAAAATATATTTCAATCAGAACAAAATCATTTATATCAGGTGATGAGAACAAGCCCTACATTATCAAATTCAAAAGTGGATGGCTTATGCATTAATTGCTTTATTAATATGATGATTGAGAAAGACAAAGACATGGAGTACTATAATAATACTAATTCAAGTAATCAACGCCCAGCTAATTATGTTAAGGCTAGCTAGCCAATGTACACTAATATTCATCATGCAAGCAAATTATTAGATGTTAATTATAAGTGTACATATGGATTTTAACGAATGAATATAGAGATGGAGACTGGAGAGCAGTGCATGGCACAAATGAATAGAGATGTGTACATACGTGTGGCCGACGACGTGGCCGCCTACTATTACATCTACGTGGAGTATTATTACTCCCTGCCTTTGAAAAAGATGAATGTCACCACAAAGAGAAATTTCAAATTTGTTAAGTTGAAATAAATAATCAAAACATAAAAATGAATAAATAAAATCTCATAAATTTGGAATAATGAAGTGTGACATTTTTTTTTAAAAGAAAAACTCATCACTTTAAATTACTTTTAAACAGCTCATCAAATACCCGTCAAGTTGGTATCTGATTTGTTCAATGTTACTCAATCTCTTAAACGCATGGATTTTACTTTATAATTAGTCAAAATAAATTTCCATTTGGTGAAAGGCTTGACTTGAAAATAGTGCCGTACAATACAATGCATGCATGGTCGTGTTGGCGCCACACGTGCAGCAGTTGAGGGAGAGTGTGATTTTAATGAAGATCTTTTTTCGCGCCGGCCTACTAGCTGTACGTCTCTGTATGCTAATTAAGTTGGCCCTTTTCGACTGGGTGGGCAGGTCAGGTTGGCCCATATTGTGGCCCATTTAGTTTTTTTACATGGTATTTTTTTTACTCGTATTTCTCTTTGTTTAACCTTCTACTACATTACCACCTAACTTTCAAGTTCTTTTTTGATACCGACATTAAAAAAATGAAAAGAGCTTTTGGTTAAGAATTATTTAAATATTCTCCCTCCTCTCCAATAATTAATTCTCATTTTAAAGCATGTACAAAATCTTATCTTTTTTAAAATTACTTTATCTATAAATTGGTATATCATAAAAAATATAAACTACATTGTTGAAAACTACATAAAAAATTATATAAAACAAGATTTGATAAGAATATTTCATCTTATCGAATAATTAATGAAATTATGCAAACGAACATAAGAAATCGGGAGACCGTAATAATAACTAGAAAGTTTATTACTGAACGGAGGGAGTACACATGTATATGTGTGGTTTTTTCCCTTAACTCTATGTTTTGTTCAAGTCATTTGAGAGAAGGAAAGAAAATAATGTGTAAATAATTTTTTATGTTTGGTTAGAGAGAAAAAAGAAAACAAAAATAAAAAGAATGAGAAGAAAATAAGCTGAGATGAAAGAAAATCATTTATTAGGTACCTAAATATAATAGGTGGAATTGTGCAATGTCACAATTTATCATTGTATGTTTACATTTTACAATGTTCTTAACAGTATATTTTTTATCTTTATAAAATTTCATTTTGATATAAAAATTTTGAAGTACCTATTATAAAAATAAAAAAGGCATGGAAAATATTGGGTTGATAATGACGTATGTATGTGTAATATAATGGCGGGCCAGGGAGTGGGCCTGGGCCAGGGAAACAAGTTCACATGGACTGTGGTTGGGATGCGTCCCTCTTCACGTGATAGCCCCACAGCAAGTACGTACTCTTGTCGGCCCATTCTCTCTTTTCCAAACTTTATTATTTTTAGCTCTTTTATTTATTCATATACTTTAGTGTTTCATTTCACATATAATCAATTCATAATTATGTTACGTACCATCCAATTCGCCTAACTTTTTTTTTTTAATTTCTTTTCTTTCTTTCTTTCAAAAACATGCATCTCATAATATTATTCTCCCAAATTGATTTTGTCTGTTTCTTTAAACCTTCTTCACAATTGGTTTTGTCTAATTTGACACTTTATGGTCCCCTAACAAAACATTGTTATTGTTTTTAGGTTAAATAAAGTCTTTAGATGTTACAAGAAAATATAAGGTAATAATCTTATAAAAGTCCAATTTAGGGGAACTTCAATTGTAGCCCATTTTGGATACACAAATCTCCAACATGTTGGAGAGCCTAAGTAATACTCATAGAGTCATAGCAAGTTAAGGTCTCATCAATCATATTTTTGGGTAAAGAAGAATTTTAATGCAACCCATTTATTTCTTCTCCAAATCTTTCAAGAAATTATTCTTCTCCACATGACTATGAGCTCAAACTTAGGTATTTTAACATGACATTTTGATCATTTTGGGACAAAAGAAATATTTAAAAAAAAACAGCCAACTCAATCCGAAATCCAAAAATATGATCATATAAATAAACAAACAAAAATCACTTGAGGAAGAAAAGAATGAAGAAGTTCATGAGGGGATTGAATTCACAAGCACAGCACAGTTGCGGCGACTTGAAAGCTTTCTCTTTTTCGTCTTATCGTCAAATGGCTGCAACACCACAGTTTCCCATATTACACATTGGCATTAATTCCCAGCACAGCATATGATAAGAAACAGATTATTTCTCAGTTTTTTTAAGAAAAGATTATGTTTATTGGATTTATTACCTGTGGATTAAACAAATATGGAACAGCCTGTATCCTCTTGGAGGAACCATCCGGCATTCGCTTGCAAGGAAACTGAGTTTCAACATCTGCATAATTGCTGCTGAGGACCTGCACAAAAAACGCATCCCGAGAAGAAATTGCTCAGGTTTTGTGTTTCTAGCAGATTGACAGAGAGGAAATGTGAAATTGCGTGGTTGAAATTTATGCAGAAGAGTGAGAGATGGATAATATGAAGCTTGCGATTCTTTTCCTTGAAATGAAAAATGAAACCTTATTTTGGGACAGACCGATATGGAGAGGCATGGACACATTTTACAGGACAAAGGGAGTAAATCAAGATGTCTTTCACTGAGCTGTTTTAGAAGCTCTTTAATGTCATGGACAAGTGTTAGCTATACCAAAACTAAGGACATACCTGGGCCTGAATGCCCTCAACCAATCTACAATGGCAACCAGATGCATGAACACTTCCCAAATTAGGGCACTGAATTGACAATCTCTCTGGAATATGACAAGGACACATTATTAAGTTTTAGATTAAATACAAACAATCATTTTCCAATGGGATTATTGCAAGGCTCTTCGAAAGATCATTGTGCTACCTGGTTTCAAATTTCTGCAGCAGTTTAGGTTCAGATCAACAAGCTCTGGGCAGTTTAAGTATAATGCCTGACATTGATTAATTTTAGTTCAGTACTAGGATGCATGTATATAGCCTAGGACTGAGAAATTGCATTTGACTAAGAAAGAAAAGCTCACATCTAAGCCAGAACAACCCCATAAGCTCAGTTTCTTCAACCGGCTGTGCTTGATAATCAGCTTTTGATATGCAATTCGTGTTTCGCTGTCTGGCATCTCTTGCAAGTTGGAATCATTTTCCTCGCCAGTTTGGGAGCCTGTATTTGGGTCACATACGGTCATTCCACAGCCCATGATCTCTAGTTGAGGCAATTGAGCTGCAGCGAATTGAATGCCACCTAAATGAAGAACAATCATGTCATGATCATCATCGTATCTTGGGCGAATTGATACCATCAGAAAGATGTATTAGGACAAAATGGCATTATTATGATCATTACTCGAAGTGATATTAGGACAAAGGGCAATGAGAAGTTTGGACAATGTATCAGTAAAAACATTGCATATCATTCCAATGCCACTGTCACTTATGCTAGACCTGAATTCAAAAGGGAAATAAGTCAATCTAAGCATAAAAACTATATAAACTAAATACTTTAAATATGTTCGTAGCTGCAGCATGTTTGTCTTTAAAATTAATAAAGTTGCTTAAAACATATACAGTATTCAACAACTTCGGAAGAAAAAAAATATTCATACTTCCAAAATATATGCGGAAAATCCGAGATAATCATGTATAGTTTTTAGTATTAACAAATTCAGTTTACATGGTCAAATAAACTATTGTTTTGCAAAACAGATCTGGTTGATAAGGGTAGACCATTTAGTCTTTCGGTTTAAGTCAAAGTATGGATGGAATATTGAATGCAAACCCACCCACTAAGATCAAGCAATTCAAGGCTGGGGTAGCTAAAAGCAATAGCTGCAACGGATGCATCAGTTATTTCAGAGCCAAGTACAAGCGAAAGCATTCGCAACCACCTGCAAATAAGAGCTGTCATATTCACTTCATTCACACTTTTATTTTATTTATTTTTAGGAGGAGGGATAGAGTAATTGATTATTTAGATTTGATAAAAAAGAAAATGATAAAAAAATAGCAGCAAATATTGTCTCCAAAACAACACTCATTGTGAACCGAAGAGTACCAAAGTAATCAAACCTCAAATTTGCTCCAGCAAGAGCAAGAACCGCAGCATGTGAAAGCCGAGAAGAAGCAATATGAATGTTTTGCAGTCTTGGACAGCTTCTTCCAAGGCAATCAACCATGGCTGTGATATCAGTGTTGTCATTCTCTTGGGAAAAATGTAATGAGATCTCCTTCAAACCAGGACAGTTGAATACCTAAATAAATATTTGCACACCTCAATAGAGATCAAGGTCGAGAAGCATGTCAATATTGAACACTTCACATGAAATACAAAATACCATCTTAGAGAGACAGCGAAGATCGGATAGACAAAGCTTAGACAGTTTGCCTGAACAAAGAGCAAGACCTCCAAGGTTGGAGCACCCTTCCATCTTGAGATTGGCAAGACATTTTCTATCAGTTAGAAAATGGCTTAGTTCATCCCTACATAAATGCTTAAGTACATAAGTCTGAGCAGGTTCATTTTCAAATGCTCAATATATTACCCACCAAAAAAATTTCTTCAAAAATATCACTGGCAGAAAGCAAAAATGTGTTCAGAAAGGTAAAAATGTTTTAAGATAACAATAAAATGCTAGATTGCTCAAATGTATTTTCTTACATATAGATAGAAATTCTAGCACAACCATCATAATACTATATAAATACCTGTTTCTTTTTTCAAAACAATAGATAAAGGTTAAAATCAATAGAATCAGTACATATTCCTAGTGGTGGTTGATCATATTTTTATGACATAAGATCCCCAAAATTTACAAATGTGACATAAGATCCCCAAAATTTTCAATCAAAAGCTGTAACCTCACTCAGTATCCCATTAGGTGTCAAGTGTCACCACTTTTTCGGTGGTTGTTTGACGAAACCAACACCGCCGCATTGTTGAAGACACCATAATAGCTCTCCACAGCAGAATCCACTACAAGAACTGCCTTAACACTATCAACTTGCCATGTGCCACATAAACTGCAAGGTTGTCTAATCATGTTCCTGCCTAGATTTCTTTCGCATCAATAAACATTGCAAGTGACACTAGTAGCTTATTTTCTTTCTGCAATCCAGGTTGTGAAAATATGGAATTCTTTGTCAACCCACCAGCAATGTAATGCACCGCCACCTTTCTCACACACCAATGAGCTTACCTCCGATATAATGTTTGGCAATACACTCCAAATTCATTTTGTATTGGTTAAAAATGAACACGTACGATACATTTATATTACATGTTTCAGGTGAAAAGGGGAATGTTACTGCTTGTGGCATTTCAACTATAACTGAATGCATCAATTCAACTATAGTTTGTTTAGATCCATTATTTTCTTTTCAAGTAACTGAAAAGGTTTTATAGTTCCAAGGGAGTGTTAAATATAGAATGTAGAAATCCTAGAGTAAGCTTAATGTAGCCTTAGCTCATTATGTACGTCAATAATATTCCTATATAATACGATATCTCATTCGAAATATATAATATTCCTATTGTTTTTGTCTGCATCTTTCCTCCTGAATGACTATTTACAAACTGCCAATCCTTCAAGCTAGTTTCAAGAGTATTTGCATCAGTTCAGGTTGAGGAATGGCGCAAATGCTAGAAAGTAATAGCTATAGTCAAATATCCTGTGAGTGCTCTACTAATAAAATTCGCATTCTTTATAAAAGAAAAAAAAAGAACATGGAGTACTAATTGGTGATCAACCAAAAGGGACTGCACAGAAATACACGTTTAGCACACTAGTACTGTATATCATAGTTACACTATCACTAGCAAAAAAATCATTTAAAAGAATACAAAGGGGTGTATAAAAGTGGATGGTTACAACAACAAATGTGGCAACATATGCTGAAATCATCTAACAGAAAAAAACTAGAGGGGAAAAGCATACCCGGTGATCCGATTTACCGAGTTCTTGGATGTAAATATCTCCAACGATTCTAGCTTAGGGCATGAGAATGCAATGCAGGCCAGCAATGTAGCATCTATATCACTGAGACACCAAAACCAAAAAAATCTGATAAGCATAACTCTGCAATCTGTTACCAAATCAACCGTTTATTTCAAGCTTGTAATTGGGAATTTCAGCTCCTAAAATGTGCAATGCCTCAGTTAGGGTTTTTTTTATAATTGCATAAAAATCTTTCAATAACATCAAACAATTCCTTTAGTAGGGTCGGTTTTGTTATCAAAAAGGGTTTGCGGCGCAACTTGTTATCTCATACTCCTGCACTTTTTTGCAATTGGTTGATTCGGACAAGAAATTACATAAAGCAAAAAAAAAAAAAAATTGGTTCAAAACCCTAACCTTTGCATTGTCAGAGAAAGCCTAACGAGATCCGGACACTTCTGCAACAGCGATCTCACGTGCCCAACCTGAGCCTTGGCCGGAACCCTAAGCCTGAGCTCCTCCGCTGCTCTCCACAGCATCCTAGCAGTATCCCTCCACCCCTTGGACACACCGGCCACAGACAACAAATCCGGTGGCGGCAGCCTCCTGAGCACTTCACACAGGCTAGCAAACGGAAAATTCCCGGGCCCATCCAGATCCGGAATTTCAGCGTCCCCTTCGTCTTCCGTTCCTGCAGGGAAGTCACCTCGGTCAATTTCATCAAACGACAGAGCTCGAGGGAGGCGGGAGGGAGGTGAATGCGAATCCGATGAGGTGCTGTCGCTGATAGCCAGCGGAGTTCCGATGTCCAAGGTGGGGGCGGAGGAATCTTTGGAGAAATGACAAACGTGCCCTTTCTTCGGGGCGCCGCATCTGCCGCAGTTATAGCTTCCCCTCTTCTTGCCGCTCTTGGGGACGAAGACGGCGCCGCCACCGGAGATGGGTGTGACCGGGTGAGGCTGCCGGCCCGCCATCCTCCGATTGCTCGGAAGGAGCAATCACTGAAAAACCGGCGGGAGCTTTCGGGGTTTTGGCGCCGGTGTTTTGAAAAACGTTTTCATTTTACGACCGAAGAAAAGGGAAAGAATATATAGGGCGTCGAGTAGCCCGTCGGATGAGCGACCGTTAACGGTAACATTTTTGTAGTCCGTTAGTCTTTATTAGTGCCTATAATTGAGGGAAATGTTCTTTGTTTTTTTGACTTTTGAGAGGATGCATCATGCATGTACACATGTCACCAAACAAAATCAATTTCTGTTTTCGAATAATTATTTTAAAATGTTTCTAAATTTACACCTCATTTGGTTGTAGCAAATATGAAATTCTATCTTTAAATACTTCAAAAAAGAAAGGGAAAAAGAAATCAATAGAATTATTAGTTTCTTATAAATGGAATGGATTTAGTTAAATGAGAAGTGAGATTTAGCATCACCCTTATACGGAGTACTATTTTTTTCTTGTGTTTTCCTTTTTTCTGAAAGTTTATACTTCTCTAGTTTCACATATTGAGACGTATTTTGACTTTTTATAGAAAATGATTACGTATTTAGAGAAAAGAAAATATTTAAAGACAACAAAATAAAAAATGATAAAAAGAATTTTGAGACAATGGATGGAGTACTTTTTTTTTTTTTGGAAAATCATTCAATATTCATCCCAATAAAAATTGATAAGTGTAATTTTCATTCCAATTGGTGAAATTGTGCATGTGGGTGGAAAATGCTGGCCAAACTTTTGAAGCAAACTTGAAAGCTCTATTTCATGTTTGGTTAAACACGATAATTATGAAATTCAATATCAATAAACACATAAAACATATTCCCCCTCTTCTTAGGGCATGTTTGGGAATAGCGTTAGCGATTAGCGTTTTGAAAAGGCTATCTACGGGCAGCGTTTAGCGTTACCGTTTTCAAAGTAATCTGCACCGTTAAAATTTTATCCAAAGCGCTAACGCTAATCTCTAACGCTATTCTCAAACAGGCTCTTAATCACTTTTTACATATAATAACACGCCAAATAGCTACAGTGCCCCCTGTTGTTTAGAAAATTCACGCCAACACCTATCTATTTTCAAAATTTATTTCTAAAGTTTTCGTGGTTTCAAAATGTTGCACTCACACTCCCTCTGATCATTTTTTGTCCATTTTTCGGCGAAGAGGAACATTGGCGCCTAATTTCTGAACCATATGAGGCATTCATGCCCATTTCTTATTCTTCGTTTATTATTTGGGTTTTCCCCACTTGTAAGATTTTATTTATCTCTTGGTTTCCTTTTCTAGAATTTTTTTTAAAATCTAGTTTCAATTTTTTTAAAACTTTGTAAAAAATTCAAAATTCTTTGTGTTTGAAATGAAAATTTAAAAAACATACGATACATCTCTCTCAAATTAAACATTTTCACTTTTTAATTTTTTAGAATAGTTTTATGGAAAGTTCAAAAAGAAAATCCAAAATAAAAAAAATAAAACATGGAAAAACAAAACAAAAAATTAAAATATGCAAAATAGAGTCTTATACAAAAAGTAGTTTTCAAAACACCTAAAAAGACCCTGAGATTGGGATGTCCAAAAAGAATTATCATATTTATTTTTTGTTTTATTTTATTTTTTATTTTATTTCTCATTTTTTGATGTTCTAAAAAAATTACTTTTTTTAATTTATGAAACAAAAAATAAAATTTGTTAATTTAAGACGTATAGATGCAATATAGGATATTTGAGACGCACAGATGCAGTATATTGTTAATTTGAGACGTACCCATTTGCCCACCCCCTTCCCCTTCCGTAAATAAACTTCAATTTGTGTTATAGGATATTTGACAAAAGTTATTTCTTATTCAATCTATTTTAATATTCGTGTAAAAGAAAAAAAATAGAACTTGCATATTTCAAACACACATCAAAACTTTTTTCAAAAGGGGGTCACATGATTGTAATAAAAATCATAAAAGTATCAACACAAAATGCGTTTTGTACTGGTATTAAATAAGTCCAAGAAGGGCTATGTACGAGAAAACATCCTTTGTGACTTTACAAAGAGCCCTATCACTTCTATGCACAAAGGGTTCTATCACTTACATCCCACTTGGTTCTTCCAGGTTTCAATAATCCCCTGTTTGGCTATTTGCACCAGCAGCTACTACAATTGGATAAGCAGCCGCGAATCTGTATAATAACCCTTCTATCATATTTGAAGGTGCGATGCCGCGCTTATGATTGTTTTTCAGCCATCAGATTATTGTTCCTTAGCGACCCAATGGTCAAACTCCAGGGGCAGTTTTGGCATCAGACTCTCCTGTTCCCTACAGTGATAATATTGTTGAGTTGAATTAATCAGAAACCATATAAAAGTGTGTATTGGACAAGTGGTTGTTCACTTGTTATAGCTATAGAGCCATTGATATGCACATATGTATGCATTATGCATTTACTATGAACGGTCTCATGATAAAAAGTCATAAAACAATCTATTTGAAGGACAGATGGAAATTTTTTTCTTAAGAAATATGCATTTAAATGAGTTGATAGAGTGGAACACAAACATTACCATAAGGCAAAAGACAAGCAACTAAATGAGTTGACTACTTTTGTTTCATTGGCTAAGTGTTCTTGCAAGACTACCATGCATAAAATTATAAAAAACATATTTCAATGGGGCTCGCGCATGGAAGAACTACCTTATGTAATCAAATTATAATAGCATTTCCTATTGAAATTAGCTTTAATATTATCAATGTCAAACGAGCATCTTCAACAATGAAGATGGTAAAAAATAGATTACCTGACCTAGTAACTAAATAATTTTGATAAAAGATCGTTCGATTACATTTATTGAAGCATCAATTTCAAATCTTCTCTTAAATCGCCATAATGTATAATCTTTAATTTTCTAATTAAAGAATTTAGGTATTTAAGGATGTTTTGAACTTCGGATGACATGGTGCATCATCAAACCATCATAAAACAACAATCAATATATTCTCGAGGAGGCATTTAGTTAAGGACAAACCTCATGTGCACTGCTCCGAACCTTTTTTGTGGGTGTCCTCATGGTGACAAACTCTTCTGCTGATGTTGGATGGATACCAATTGTGGCATCAAAATCTGCTTTTGTCAAACCAGCTTTGACAGCTACAGCAAACCCCTGGAAATAAGACATAACTTTATAGGAAATGCAATTTTTTCCATTAAAAAGGTTGAAAATGAGCATTGAAGAATGAATGATATTGACTACCTGTATTATTTCTGGTGCATCATCACCACACATGTGGACACCGAGAACTTTGTCCGTCTTTGCACAGACAACAATTTTCATAAATACTCTGTCTGTGAGGCCAGAAAGTGTAGCCTTTAAAGGCCTAAAGTTTGATGTGAAAATGTCTACATCACCATATGCATGTATAGCCTGCAAAAAAACTTCTTATAAAAACAAAATGACAAGATCAATTGTAGCAGTATCTGGTGCATGTCATTGCCACTTCACCTGTTCTTCAGTCAGACCAACTTGCCCAATTGGTGGCTGTGAAAATACTGCAGATGGTATAGCCCTGTATAGAGAGAAAAAAAGAAAACTTCATTAGACAACTTAGCACTTGATTTGGTTAGTATATTTTGTAGGGAGGGGAAGGGACGAGAAGATCAATACTTTTTTTACTAATTTATGCATAGTTATTAGGGATACATCAGAAAAGTACTACCTATGTCCAAAAAAAAAGTCGTGTTAGTCTTTGCAAAACTTTTCAATTTTGTTAAGGTACATCAGCAGCAGCCAATAGAGTCCCAACTACTCTTAATTAATGCCTACTCATATTTTAAAAATAAATATGTTGATTTAATTAAATTGCTTATTCTTTACTTGTTAAACTATGAAAAAATAGCTTCATTTGATCAAACATGACTTAATGCTGAACAAACAATATATGCTTGAAAGTTGAAACATGATTATTTTGGGGATGGAGTTTTTCTATATACTTTCACACCTCCACTTCCCTTCGAAGTGAGAGAAAATTACTAATCATTAAAATAAATATCACCACTCCTCTCCCCACCTCTCCAAATTATCCAACCAGGGAAAAGGGGGATTAGTGAATCCTCTTCTAAAGATTTATTCCGATTTTTTTTCTAGAAGAGGAGATGTAAATTCATCATGCACACACACTCACATTACATATGTATTTACATCATTTATCATGCATGCTCCATATTTTATTTACATTGAGCCATTTTATAGCCACATTTAATCAATTATGCACATATTATTTACACATAAGCTGAAGTTATGCTTTATCAGAGCACTTTTAAGGCATAAACAAGTTTATAGCAAGGAAAGGGTGAGCACCTGTAGTCTGGTTTACTAGGCTCATTAGCAAAAAGTGTCTTTGCCAATGCTCCTCCTTCCATCAAAGCAACTGGAGTTAAATTCACTCTATCAGTAACATCTCCAACTGCCCAAATTGATGGAATTGATGTACGGGAATACTCATCGACCTATTAAAACAATTCCAATTACAAATCCCTTAATGCATGACTTCAAAGTTCATTGGTTTAAGAGGAAGACGTTTATGAAAAGAACGGTTAAAGGTTTGTTGTAAGTAGCAAACCTCTATTGCTCCACTAGTTGTCATTTTGACTCCCAATGTCTCCAGTCCTAAATTCTGCCCACAAAGACAACAAGCACAAACTCAAATTAGCAATCTATCAGATTTGAGATGAGGAATCATCCCATCAACCAGCTAGTCCATCAAGCAAACAACATGAACAAATATGCAACAATATCAACCACCACCACATATTTCCTATATAATTAAGGAATGTTATAACTTATGATTGCTTTCCCTTTATAATGCCTAGGGAAAAAAAGTTTAAATGATAACTATCATACCTTTGTATTTGGTCTACGTCCTGTGGCAAACATGATATGAGAAAATCCATCAAATGTCCCTTTATTAGTTTTCAAAGTAAGTGAGCCATCCGGTGACTTAACAATAGCATGTGGTGATTCCTCTGTGTGAAACTCTATTCCTCCCAGTACCATTTGTTCCCCAACAAAGTCCCTGATCTGCATGATAAATAATGTGTACCCATGAGGACAAGAAGGAAACTTTTGGGTAAAAGATAAAAAGGAAAGTAGTTCACTCACATCTTCATCAAAACCTCTTAGGACCTTTTTCTGTCTTATAAAAACATGGACCTCACTTTTCAACCCATTAAAGATCCCAGCAAACTCAAGCGCAATGTAACCACCGCCAACAATGGCAATCTTCTTTGGTTTTGTGGGTAAGTCCAATGCTGCATCAGAGTCTATAGCATATTCACTTCCAGGAATGTCTGGAATAAATGGGCGCCCTCCTACTGAAATTAGTATATTTCTAGCTGAGTAGAGTTTCCCATCAACCTCCACGGTGTGTGGGTCGACTACCTGAAGAAACAGGAAAATAAAATGACATGCCTAATAGATATTTAAACAATCACTTTTATTCTATTTTTGCCTTTAACTTTGTCAGACCTTTCCACGCCCTTCGATAAGAACTACACCAGCTTTGTTAAGAATGCTTTTGTAGATGCCAGTGAGACGCTGCAACTCTGCATTTTTATTTGCAACAAGGGTGCTCCAGTCATGTTTTGGCTCCGTGTCATGATTCCATCCAAATCCCCGACTCTCCTCAAATTCATGAGCATACTTTGATGCAAAAACAAGCAGTTTCTTTGGGACACAGCCACGAAGCACGCATCTTTGGTTTAATAGAAACACCCACAAAAAAGATAACAAAAATAAGAATAAAAACACAAACCACAAGCTTATCCAGTGCGTCATGAACCAGAGCATCTATGGTTAGATTATTTCTACTCAATTGCTTTCTTTTTTGTTACTGGATGCGCAAGAAAACACCAAAAGAATCATACTTTAAACTTAAATCTTTACTATTATATTATAACAATAACTGGATTCCATCGCTCTTAGAACAGAAAAATGAATAGCATATCAGGGAAGACCTCAGCTTTAGTTCATCTAATACCAAAGCGATATCTCACCCTCCACCAAAGGAGTTATAACTTTATCCCAATGCCCTGGGCATTGAGTACCAACTAAGTATTCACTCAACTATGGGTGCTAAACTCAAGTGTTAATGCTAAGTTAACATTCTAAAAGCAGCAATTTTGCCCAATCGTTTTCAGTCTAATACATAAAAGCATACTGCAATGACCAAGATATATAACCCGGGAGCAAATGTTCGAGAAGAAAAACTCACGTGCCGCCAACGCCGCCGGCCGAATCTGAAGAAATGGTGCCGAAGGGAAGCTCACAAATAGCGACAGAAGCCCAGTAATTCGCGGCAAATCGAGAAGCCCTAACGCCGCCACTCCCGGCGCCTATAGTAAAGAGGTCGAAATCATAGTTCCTCGGCGCCTCGGAGGCGGCGGAAGCATTAGGGAACTCGGCTCGAGCGGTGGAGAATCGGCGGCAGTTGGAGAAGGATTGGCGGCGGAGATTGATGGAATGAAGTTTTCCGGTTGTAGTGCTCAGCGAAAGAGACGAGAATCTCGGGAGGTGGTTGCGGAGAGCGTAAAAAGCCGGTGAAGATAGCGTGAAGCTGAGCTTTGGAGTGCTGAGAGAAGTCGCCGCCATTTTCTACGACGATGAAGGGGACGGCCGAAGGGGTGACACGAGCTAGTATCCCGAACTGAATTGCTGCTTTATTTAGGTTGATTAATTATTTTCTTAATTGTAAAAAAAGATGTTTTAGTCTTAAATTAAGGCCCAATATGTGGTTAAACTAAACAAATTTGTTCATCTGAATTAAACCATTCATTTTTCTTTGATTTTTACACGTTTTTTATTTGAGGTATGCTAAAGGTATACTAAGGGGCTATTTGTTTCAGCCTCTTAATGGTTCAGCACTTAATGGTTCAGACTGTTTGTTTCAGCCTCTTAATGGTTCAGATATCTGAATGGTTAAGAGATTTGCCTCTGAATGGTTAAGTATTATACAGAGTCTGAATGGTTAAGACCTCTTATCTGAATTGATCAGACATTTGCCTCTGAATAGTTAAGCAATATACTAACTCTTAATGGTTCACACCTCTTACTGGTTCAGCACTTAATGGTTCAGACCTCTTATTGGTTCATCACTTACCCATTCAGAAGTTGTCAAACAGCCCCTAAGTTTGTTGTCTACTTTTCTTCTCTTTGGTGTGTCAAGCTTTGTTACTCCGGAGTATATGGCATGGCATAAAATGGGCTTTGTTATATGGCATGGCATAAAATGGGCTTTGTTATATGGCATGGCATGGTATAAAATGGGCTATGTTAAAGCTAACTTTATGGAAAGTGCAACAAATTGAGAGAAGACAAATGATTTTTTTTGCAATACAACTAGGGCAATGCTAGGGGTATACACCAAGCCAACACAGACACACACAGACACTTTGTGTCTGTGCAACACAGACACACACAGACACAAAGTGTCTGTGCAACACAGACACTTTGTGTCTGTGTGTCTGTGTTGGCTTGGTGTACATTTGGGATATCCCATGTTGGTGTATCCCTTCATACAACTATCATTGTGAAATTTAGAACATGAATGAATAAAGAATAGAATTTACATGCCAGACATATGTTTCGGGGATTCGGACTGATGTAAGAACCCAAACAGTGCAATATTAAAAAAAGGACATGCTCCGTATGTTTTAGTAGTCCAAATTTCACTTTAATTAGTAGGATGAAGATTAATTATGAATATACGTAGTACAAAATGCAGCACTCATCGTTTTCCTCAGTTAAAAAGCTCTATTTAACTTGGTTGAATTGAGCAAGATCACTTAGTCAATGGAGAAAAAAGGAGATTAAAGATGACGATATGAAAATCAAAAGTTTGCATAAATACAACAAGATCCGAATCCAAAGTATTTTACAACATGATCAGTAATTTGAATTTGACAGAGAAGACAAGAAGAAGAAGAAGAAGGAAGTTCAGTCTCAAAGGGACAACCCAGACTCCTCGTCCTCATCGAGGGTGGATATGTAGACCATGTACAATGACCAAATTAACCCCACCACGCCCAGCGGCACCCACCCTAGAAGATTGTTGTTCAGCCCAAACGGAAGCCCCGTCCCTTCCGTGCCCATCCTCTCATCCACCAGCGCCATGGCCGCCGGGCTCGTCACCAACGCCGCCGCTGCCGCCGCAATCAGAGATGCCCCGCCGCCGCCCGTCCCAACCGATCTCGACTCGCTTTCTCCCTTCCTCTCCGCCGAGCATCTCACCTTCCCCGCCGCCGGTCTCATCGCCGGAAGACCTGAGGAATTGAACAGGATCCGTCCGGATCATCGGGGATTCGGACTGGTGTAAGAACACTAACAGGGAATATTATTGATGGAATCAAAAGGCGATGAACGTACCGAGAGCAGAGGAGGGACGAGATCCGGGAGATTTGGGCACGAGCGCGGCACGTGCGAGGACGGATGTCGTAGCGCATGCGGAGATGGCGGCCATTTCTGTACTGGTTCGTTTGGTGAAGAAGAGGAAGAAGAAGAAGAAGAAAGTGTGTGAAATTAAGGGATTGTTTGGAGGGGAGGAAATAAGCAGTGGTGGTAAACAAAGATTAGATGGATATCGCCTCATCCATTCAAATCCAGTCACATTCCTCCACGTGGCACTTCATCTCCGTGGGCCCGTTTGAATTTGGGCGCCTGGGTTATGCCCACTTCATCCAAATCAATCTTTACATTTCACTTTTTTGGTCAAATTTCACAAACTTTGAGGGTAAAAAATGTATATTTAGTGTAATTAAGTTTGTTTTTAAATGTAGTTAAGATATGTCGAATTTTATACGGTAGCAAATAGTCATGTACAAGTATATTTAGTAACGGTCAAAATCTCGTATTAGTGACTATAAAAAATATATAAATGAACCTCAAATTTTAAGACTATTTCATAAATAATTTTTTAGGTCAAATACGATCAAACAATTTTTTTCACATATAATTTATGAAGGATTGATTATGGAATTGTTTTTAAAAATGGAAGATTATTTAAAGACCATCTATGAGGCATACTCTAAAAGTTATTTTGGGATGAAGAGGATAATTCTCCTCTATCCATACTTAGAGTACTTTTGAAAAGAGAACCAACAAATGTTATTTTGAGCTATGTAGAAAAGGTGACTATCAATATTCGAGGCAGTTCCCATGATATTATCCGGCAATGTCATGAGATAATCCAAGAATACTCATGTGCCCCCATTCGTAAAATTACCGTTTCTTAATTAAACAGAATATAAGTTTGTTGATAAATACGGAGTACTTCGTAAGTTTTAATCTTTGACCCCTTACTAACTTTAGTAGCATATCACAACAAGAGAACCAACTAAAGGGGCTACAAATATGCAGGGCTATGAGTCAATTCTCTCTCTTTGGCTTTTAAGATAGTTTATGTTCAACTATTATTTTGATAATTTTCCGTACTTTCATCGATTTAAATTAGTTTTTGTTGGTTTGGTTGATTTTGACTAACTTTTGTCAAATTGGGACCCTAAAAACACAAATAAAATAGCATATGATAACTTTCGTCCCCTATACATGTGTGCAACCTAGAGCACTTTTTTTCTTTTTTACAAAAGAAACAAAACAAACTCAATTGATGGTATAGCCGAGGAAAAAGAAAATAACATTGGCCGGCTGATGAGCATTAACGCATTCCCAATTAGAAAATGAAAAAAATTAGGGTGCCCTGATTTTCATGCAAGTGTTTGGTCCGAACAAGCTATATCCAAATGGGGACACAAAAATTGTTCAAAACTTTTGGGAGAGCTATTGATTAGATGTGTATATTGCACTGTTGAAGGTATGGGAGTTCATAGTTAACATACTTCCTCCAAGCAGACCTGTACTTCTCGATCCCCATTTCCAACCACGGTTTCATTGCCCCATTGAAATGGATTACCGCTGCCCGCTCAATCTCACGTTGCTCCCTGCCCGAGTCGTAGCCCAACCCGAGGAGGTGCCACCTTCTGTCCAGAGCCAGTGTCTGGTTGTAAAAGGTTATCCAGCCTATGGGCAAACTGCCGGCTGTCAGTATTGGATTCTTGTTCCCCTGTGCCATCATCATCCAAAGTAAACACATAGTAGGAATGAGCAAATATGAGTATATAACCATAGGGGTCCTTTTGGAATTCGGAAAATATAAGTTAAATGAAATTGTTTGAGATTTATTTAGAAACAAAATGAAAAACAATCACACAATTCTACCTCAAAAACACTAGGCAAATAATTTAGAGAAGGAAGAAAAAGAAAAGTTGTTATAGATTAGAGAAGGAAGAAAAAGAAAAGTACGAAAATAAATCTGATGAAGTTGTTATAGATTCGTACCAGCTGCAAATACTTGTGATAGACTCCGGTTAAATTCTGCCTCCTCCATTCTTGCAGATCAAACAAATTCATCCCAAATGCCCATGTGCATGTTTCCTTATCAAATCTATTTGCCATATTGGGGTCAGTGAAGTTTATAAACACATCCATCCGGCGAAATGAAGGATCTTCTTGTTCACAGGTCTGTACAGCTCCATTCACTTTACCCCTCATGTTAATTTTCCAAAGAGCCGAGAGATCCTTTTGCACAACTACGTCATGGTCAAGAAACACAATCTTGTCTAGTGTAGGAAAAATATCTGGCAAATAAAACCGCAAGTGGTTCAACGCAGACATATATTTTGGATCAAGTGAACCTTGCTTCTGCACAATTGAATGGTATTGGGTGTATAACCATTTAATATTTTCAATGCTCTGGATATGAATTGTTGCATTGCCTGGAGGGTTCGACAAAAACCACATCGACATTGCAGGGAGGGTAATAGAATCAGTGAATATGTGAAAGACAATTCTCTCGGAATTCTGTCAGATATAAAGTTCATCATCAGTACAATTATAGATAGGATTCTTTTCAACTTGTATCAAATACATTATTTGATCATCTAAGGATCAGATGACAGACCTAAAAAAACACATATAAGAAAACTGTGTTTTGCCAAAACAAGTACTCTCAAATATTATCTATATGTACACTTCTTTCTTGGAACCCTCATCCTTTCCCACACATCCAAAAAAATTAAAATGCTATAAGCAAAAAACCTTCCTTTACCGTTGTGCTCCTGTCTCTTGAGCCCGGGATTGCATTGATACATCCTACATTCCGTGTAGGGATATATGCGTACACACACTCCCCAGACTCCACTCTGTGAGATTATTACTAAGTCTTTTGTTGTTGTTTATGAGCAAAGGACCTAGTTATGACTATATCAAACCAGAGCCTCACCAAGAGTACAGAATAAATAAGGGTGGTTGTTTCTGATTGTAAAAGCTAACTCTGAGTTTGCATGAAACAGAGATCAAGAAAATTGGGGTTTCCAAAGTGTGACAAAATTCTGACAATACAATCTAGGGGTGTGAAAGTTATTACAGTTGGTAGGGGTTCAGAAGCACTTCACACCTCATGTTTCTGACATCATATTACATTGTTACAGTTGCAACTCTATCAAAATAATAGCCCTACCAAATACTTCAGAGTTTTGATTAATTTTACATACAACAATCAATGTCAAACAGTCTTGATTTGAACAAATATTCTCATAGTACAAAATTCTATTTCTTTTGAATTGATCCATAGAATTATAATCAAATTTAGTTTTGTCGAACACCATCTATACCTAAAAGCAATGAATAGATGACAGCATAGAATGGCACCAAAAAAAAGAAGAGGTAAAGTAATGACTAACATACCATGGCAGAGGAAACGGTTGAATTGACAACAGCAGAACATGCCAAAATGTTGTCAGAGAATACAGCAAAGTGATATCGATCTGGATGATGCAACTTATGTTGGTTAGGGAATTCCCTCTCTTTAAGTGACAGTGAGAAATATTCAGCAGTCAATCGCATGGAAAGGCAATGTAGGCCCTTAGGTGTAGCTCTTTCAGCTATCTTTAGAAGAAAGCCAACATGATTCTTGTGTGCTTTGAGTTGCTGTTCAGTATTATATGTCATAGCACGAAGTTTTTTCACCATAGGTGTGCATTCCGGGTAGATGCGGCTAGCTTTTGATAAGGTCACTTCCATGACTTTCATCTTCT
Organism: Cuscuta campestris; assembly: GCA_900332095.2. NCBI lineage: Eukaryota > Viridiplantae > Streptophyta > Magnoliopsida > Solanales > Convolvulaceae > Cuscuta > Cuscuta campestris. Next base: position 979,575 of record OOIL02000038.1, read on the forward strand.
GCAAAGCCCTGAAAAAGAGGCTAACTAATTTGTAGATGCAAAACCAACATACAGATTATTTAAACATCATTTTTTCCCTTTTCGTCCAATGACTATTAGGACATCCCCTTGGTTGGTCTACCACTTTCTGTATTCACTTATTCATGCACTAGTATGAATTTCTTGTCACGTCTGACACTTTCCAGGTTCCTATGCAGCTAAAACAAACCAAAAAATAAACAAGTTGGCTTGATAAGTAGTTGGAATGATAACAATGATGAGGTATTTGTAGTCATACACCAAAGGCATAAAGAATGAGAGTGGGAACCAAAAGTGAAAATGACCTAATGATAGTGTGGGACAAGTGAAAACTTTGTGTATTGAAACCCAAATCAGTCTCGGAACTAAGACTTGCCCTTTTCCCTCATCGGTCGGTTCCCAAACCTCTCCAATCCTTGCGTGATGACTCCACCTCCTAAGTCCACCTCGAACCAAACAACATTTTTGCACATGCACATGGGCTAACCTAGGTTCACCAAGTTTTCAATGAACATGTGTTCATCCAGCATTCCAACTTCACTAGGTTTGAATTAGTGCACCCCAAACCAAACGAAAACTAAATGGACCTACTTCAGGAATCAGAGATTTTAAAATTTAAAACAAAATGATCTAGGTGGTTTGCAACTTTGGCCTCTTTCTGCATCTCAATGTTCTGTGGAGTCAAATCAATTCATTTATGTTGAATTAAAGGCAAGTTAATCAATTGTAATTACTCTAAATACATGTGTGTGGGGGGGGGGGGGGGGGGGGGGNTCAGAATCCTTAGTAATGTCACCAATAGCTTTTTCCAGATCTTTGATTCGCAGCTTCATCTCTTTCACAAAATGAGATTTGCTACCTTGGGGAGAAAAACTCAGGTATAATTTTGCTCTAATAAGCTGGTCTTTTATCTCCTTCAACTTCACATCCAGTGGCTTCTGGGAAATGGAATTTCTACATGATCATGTTGCACCCTCTTTGACTCATAAATCAAGCCATATACATTTACAACAAAGTTGATAACTAATTTAAAAGGCGGGGTGATTTGGCAGTTTTTACAAAGTAAACTGCAGGGAGAGAGAGAAAGAGAGAAATAATAAGATTCCCATACAAACAACAGAAACCTTATATCTTTAAAATGAAAAAACCTAGTTACATTATCTGTCCAATATCACTACCAATCCACCATTGGGGTACGTGAAAACATAAGATACACTCCATAATTCTAATACATCTGTACTGCAACTTTTTTTAGTTGACCTTAGACACTTCCAAATAATCACACTTGCAAGATGGACGTAGTATATTTAATGTGCAAAGATTTCCTAAATGGATGGATAAAAAGGAACAAGGAATATTGGTCAACCGACAGATGAAAAAATAAGAGAGTACATACATTTCCCTTTGGTTTTTGTACTGCTTTCTCATTCTGACTCGATTGATTCTCTTGTTTAACATCTTGCAAGTTTCCTGAAAAATCTAAAAATGAAGTTTATACATGACTAAAAAATGGATTCCAAACACATAATCCATGACATTGGACTAACACGCACCATTTTCTCCCAAGGCAGCATTATTTGACCTTTCAGACTGACCAGACCTATTATTCTCAATTACAGGACTGGTACGAAACTTGTCGTCTTTGTAAACAGCATGGTGTGGCTCTTTGACATTTTGGCCTTCTTCCTATACCACAGCACATTAAAATTCACCGAAATAAGTTATGAAGCCCAGTAAATGCATAAAAATCTGGAAATTTTTTCAGAAATATCAATTACCTCCTCTATTGCACGGGAGGCATAAGCATCGGTTCTATGCTTCTGAATCAAGAAAAATAAAGTGTTTAATCAATAATGTAAGCATACTATTCTTTGATTGCCAAAGATTGAAAATGTTCATATGAAAAAAATGGGGTTATGGATGTTCAAGGAAAAAGAAAATCACAGAATGTAAACCCCTTTCGAGATCACTCCCTCTGGAATTCAAGAGGCAGAGTAGATGTAGTTACAATGCATCTATGACAGACCAAAATTGAAAATTAAAAATGGGAACTCAAATAAGCAAATTATATCTTCCTTTGTCATGTTCAGTTCAGGCAAATCAAACACCGATCAGAAATCAAAACACAAATCTAAACCCTACTTAAGGGACAAAAAAATCTTACCACAATAGATAAATCTTCAATAAATTGGCTCGACTCTGCGCCCAATCAAACATGAAAACAAAAACAGATTATGAAATCAAAACGGGTACAGGTTCAACCACAAACTACTGCAATTCGGGAAACGGTACCAACCATGAACATGAAAATGTTTTATCCTGTGAGGTAGGAAGAAGACAGGAACGCAAAAACAGACGACGAGCAGGATGAGGATGCAAATCCTCGTGCGCTTATGGAACTTCCTCATCTACATCAACCAGAGGCGCATTTCGTAATCTTCTGATTCCCAAACCTGTCGAGAAAATTAGCGGTTCTACGCAAGCGCACTGCAAGTCCGATCTTACACAGAGAACGTAGATGTAAGACCAGTCTCTGCAACTGACTAGGGTTTTTCCGTGGTTTTTCCCGATTCGGTCCGCGAAGAAGACGTGATTTCAATAACTGGTACAGATTCAGCGATGGAGATGGGGTGCCATTTTCGTATGGGCAAGCAATGAACCAGATTCGGCTCGGAAGGGAAGTTGATTTCCTTTTTCGGCAATTTATATTTTCCGGTGGGGCTTACGGACTGACTACGGAGTACTCGGCTTTTGGAGGGGGATTTGAAACTGCTGACCTCATTTTAAGAAAAAAAAACAAAATATTTCACATTTTCATTTTGTAAACATTTCAAAAAATATAGTTTTGGGTATATATTTATTTTATATTTTAGTTTTTTAAAATAATTATACCTCAACCCCACTACTGGTCTAGACTATAGTTGAATTCAATTATAATTTCAATATGATCGAAAGAGAATAAATTCTGTCTTCGGTATATGCATGAACCTCATACTTAGCATGATCATTCTTTTTCCAATATTGTCGAGATTCAAATCTCATGCTCATCTTTTCAACCAGCTGAGCTACACCCCAAATAAATAGACTTTAAGCCTCTTTTGTTGGTATGGTGCAGTGACTTGAACTCGGGGTAAGTTCTTTTTTTTGGAGGGGGTATGTTCTATTTTAGATTTTTAGTAATGAGTATATACCTCATAATATATATGTCCCTTATCCAAAAATTTACAATATGTTTTTAATTTTTAATATTTTTCTTTAAATTCTATGAAAATCGAATTGTAAAACATTTTATGGGACTAGTTGTAGATTATTGAGGTGATTTTTTATTCGTATACGGCAATCTAACAAAATTGAAATATATCACACAAATATTACTCTATTTTTAAATTGTAGGAAGTAGTAATTATGCGGTGGGCACAGTTTGATATTTTTATAAAACTCGTATCGTATCAGTACTTTTCAAACGATTTGATTTCATGACTAAAATCATTCGATACTATGTCGTTTGAAATGGAATGGTACCGTGTCAGACCAAGGTTAAATCACGCCTTATTGCTTTGATGGGAAAAAAGTATATGTACTCTTAAAATATGATCAACAAAATTTACAAAATAAAAAAATGGTGCATCAATATTAATGTATATGCATTTTTGCTCAACAAATATATTATTTAGTTATAATTTTTTGACAAACATACATGAAAACTAAATTTTTTATAAAAAGAATATAAATTGAATTGTAATGAAGTTAATTGTACTCCAAAAAAAGCATCAACTAAAAAAAGTACTCCAAAAGAGTTCTCTTTGAGAATGCTTCACCAACAAATTGAAGAATTAATGTCTTTCAATTCTAATATGTTTGTTTAACCAAATAAAGAATCGACATCTTATACAAGACTTCATCATTAGAAGAATAGACATTTTTTCAAAAGGCTTCACTAAAAGAAAACTTGGTCTCTTAAGAAAATCAAATAAAACACTGATATCTTTAAAATGATTTACAATTGAAATCATCTAAAAAGATTCACCAATATAATACTCCAAGTTTACGTCTTCAAAAAGGTTTCACAGATAAAAAACTTGACGTCTTCAAAAAGTATATTTCACTCCATATTGATTAGTCTAATTCCAAGTATTAAAGCTCAATTTACCTCTACAATGTTACTCACATTGTTCACTTTGATTTTTCGAGACATCTTTTCACGATTTTCAATGTAAAATTTTGATTGTCATTCTACCAATATCTTTATTTATAGATAGATATATATTACTCCGTATAAAAATATAATATCTCAAAAATTTGTTTCAAAATTTATTATTGATATTAAATGTATATTAGAAATAATTTATACTCCGTATTTTCTAAGATGGGGACATGGGGTTCATACTTTTTTAAGAGACATGGGCTTAGTTTTTGCATGTCGTTTAGCACACGGACAGCCCCACAATCAGGCGGCTATCATCATATCAGCCAGCCATGCACTGATGCAAACATCTGCAAGACACATACTACATGTACCCTTTACCTAACTGTCACCTCACCTCCACATAAACCTTCCCCAATCCAATCCAAGAAATTGTACTAATTCCCAAAAGAGTGAAAAAAAAATGGCATCTTTTTCCCCTTCCCAAATAATTCCTCCCATGAAGTCCCATCTCAGTGTCACTCCCACTTATTCACTTAACCCCTGCAATTTCAGCTCATAAGAAAAAGATTAGATGAAAGAGTAACTTCAATTCGATCCTGCAAATTTCAAGATCCAATTTTTTTAGTTTCTTGAATCTGCAATGGCGGATTCTTCTTCTCATTCTTCTTCTGCAGCAGCTGCTGCAGTGAGTATCCCGGCGGGCGAGGTGCCCCTGAAGACGATGATGGTGGCGAAGAGCTCGGTGTCAAGAAGCTGGGTTTTGTTTGACAGGAAAGGGCAAAGCGCGGTTCTTGATTTGGACAAGTACTCAATCTTGAAACGGGTGCCCGTTCACACCCGAGACCTTCGGATTATTGACCCTCTCCTCTCTTACCCCTCTGCCATTCTGGGCAGAGAGAAAGTCATCGTCCTCAACTTGGAGGTCATTCAGATCAGATGAATTCAATTCTTTAATGAATTTCCATTCTTCTTCTTCAGTTTTCTTTTTTCAACTGTATCTGAACTGCAATTCACCCTTTTCACAGCACATCAAAGCTATAATCACTACAGAAGAGGTAAAAGTTTGAAATTTACTTTCTCCCCAGTAATTAAATGAATTCCCTGAACTGTGTAATCAAGCATCAAATGAAATGGTTTTGGAAGGTACTGCTTCGTGACCCATTGGATGACAATGTTATCCCCATTGTTGAGGAACTTCAAAGAAGGTTGCCTCTGGCGGCTAAGGGCGGTGGCCTAGCTGACAGAGAAGACAATGACCGGCCACAACCAGCCACAGAAGAAACTGATTCTGATCAGCAAACCGGTATACATTTATATGGTTTTCTTTCTTCATATGTATACCTTATAGATTAACTGGAATTGATGTTGTTCTTCTGCATATGTAATGAGGAATGCAGAGTTTCCCTTTGAATTTCAAGCTCTGGAAGTGGCTCTAGAAGGTATATGCAGCTCTCTTGACACACAGACAAGGGATTTGGAGACTGCTGCTTACCCGGCTTTGGACGAATTAACTGCAAAGGTAAAAGAAATGCAATGTTTGGTTGAGTTTTAGATAAATCTCAGATCAGACATTACAATATAAATGTGCAGATTAGTAGTCGTAATCTGGACCGGGTGCGAAAACTGAAGAGTGCAATGACAAGATTGACAAACCGGGTTCAGAAAGTACGTCGATCTGCTTCATCTTCTTTCTTTCAACTATATAGGAGCTTTACTTGCATTTGTGTAAATGGGCTGTAATTGGGTTGTTTATGGTTCATATGAAAATCTACACGGGCTTAATCATGAATGCGATCGATATACATTCCAGGTGAGGGATGAACTTGAAAACCTCCTTGAAGAAGATGATGACATGGCAGATCTATACTTGTCCAGGAAATTGGCAGCTGCTGCTTCATCTTCTTCTTCTCCAGAGAGTTGCAAAAATGCCGCGGTTCCTGACTGGTTCCATGACTCTCCAACTCTAAGCTCTCAATTGTCCAGAACAATAAGCAGGAGATCATCAAGTCGCGGCGAAGCTCATCATCATGATGTTGAGGAACTTGAAATGCTGCTTGAGGTTGGTTCCTTCACACTCTACAAAGCCCAATTTGAGAGAGAAAAAAAAAAGAATCCATCCCACTTTTTTGGTCTATTATTACTTCATTAATACACATTTCGTAACAAACCTATTGCCAATCAACCAAATCAACTAAAAACTCAAACTTGTGACGGTAAGATCATAAAAAGATTTTATACTCTAACACGGATGTGTGTCTTATAAATGCAGGCTTACTTTGTACAGATAGAGAGCACTATGAACAAGCTGACAACGGTTTGCATATACATATACAAATTAAACCTCACTATTGTCTAAGCAGTATATATATATATATATATATATATATATATATATATATATATATGCATAGACATATACTTCATATAATGCATGAGTTAATAGAGTTATGGTTTTCTTGTTGGAAAAAACCTGCATTGCAGTTGCGAGAATACATTGATGACACGGAAGATTATATCAATATACAGGTAACTAAACACGATTGTATTGCTTCGTTCCAGCTTGTGGTTGTAGATATATGAAAGGTTTTATATATAAGCTGGATCTATATGAATAATGGTGCATCGATCAATTCCTTGGTTGCAGCTAGATAATCACAGAAACCAGCTGATCCAGGTAAATGCCTTTTATGTTTGGGCAAAATTGGCTACGATAATCGCTACTTTGACGCGTTATTATGACCCGGGGTATGTGTATAATGTATATTATGCAGCTGGAGCTGTTCTTGAGCTCGGGGACGGTGTGCTTGACAGTGTATTCAATGGTGGCGGCCATATTCGGGATGAACATCCCACATCCTTGGAGAGACCATCACGGCTACCTTTTCAAATGGGTGAGTACTCTACTTTCCAACATTAATCATGCTTGGGGAAGGAACATGAGTGTCGCAGACATACAGTGAGACAGTTCCACTGCATTGTCTGTGAGATACTATGGTGTCTGTCACACTTTGTTTGACTTAAGACTCTGTATAATACTTAACCATTCAGAGGCAAATGTCTGAGTCATTCAGACATCTGAATCATTAAGAGGCTGAAACAAACAGTTTGAACCATTAAGTGTTGAACCATTCAGACATCTGAACTATTAAGACGCTGAAACAAACAGCCCCTTAGTCTAAACCCGGTTTGCATTTTGACAAGTCTTTTTCAATTTAGAAAATACTTGGGCCCGTTTGGTGAGACTAGAAGATATGAGTTTTTATCTCCTGAATTTGAGAGATATCAATACGGGACTTGAAATCTTTCTCACCCGTCGACCATCCACTGCCATTAGCTGCCGCTGTCACCGCCAACCACCCTGTTTCCGGCGATCCATGCCAATCAGCAATTACGTCGTGATTTTAAATATCTCCAAACTACTTTATTTCCAATTTTGAAAATTATATCATTACTTTTAAATTTTAAAATTCATATCATATCTTCAAAACTTACCACCATAGTTTTCAGAACCGGACCAGTGACCGAACCGGTCAAGGTACTGGTTCACTGGTTTACTGGTCGAACCAGTGGTTCAACTGGTCGAACCGGTGGTTTAAACATATTTCAAAATTATATAAATATAAATATATATATATATATGTGTGTGTGTATATATATTTATATGTATATATATTTACACACACATACATACATACATATAGACACACACATTCTCATTTATAAATATCTAAAGAAAGTAATTTATAACATTTAAGTAATACTATATTAATATACTTGAGTTATTTTATAAAATTAAAAAATAAAATTTACATATTAAAAAAATATAAAAGAATTTTAAATGAAGAGTTGATTTTATTTTTTTCAAATAAGTTGTTTAATATTAAAAAAACGAAATCTTTGCATGATTTGCATTTTGTAATAGTATCAATAATATCAATGATTTTGTGTTTGACTCATAGCTATACCAAATGTTTAAGAGGTCTTGGGTTCAAACCTCCATGGAAGCATGTTTTGGAAAAAATCAGCAAAAAAAAAAAAAATAAAATAATAAAAACTGGGTGAACCGGTCCGACCGACCGGTTCTTACCGGTTTAAATCGGTTCGGGCCGGTTCGAAGCAGGTTACGGTCCAATGGGCCGGACCGGACCGGTTGGACCACCGGTTCGCCGGTTCACGGTCCGAACCGGCCGGTCCAGTCCGGTTTTTAAAACTATTCTTACCACACAAATCTTTATTGCTCCTTGTTTTTTGTGTTGTGTGTAGGTGGTCATTCTCACGTCAATGATTTGTGGGTCCCTCTTCATATCAATAGTCTCTTATGCGCGGCACAGGGGTCTCGTTGGATGATCTTCTTGATCATTTTCATCTTGTCATTCATTGATTATCATAAAAAAAGTTCGACACTGTATTTCGGATAATTTTTGCTAGAATAAAACTAGACGTACACTATTAGACTTTTGAGGATCAATATTTGGACAAAATAATATTGCAATCGAAAAAATTTTGTATTCACATTTTATGTCATATCAAAGTATCATTTTAAAGCTTTAGAGTATAGAGAAATTTACTTAAATAGGACTAAAACATAATGACTTTCCCAATATAGGACCATATGTTTTTATTTCCCAATGTAGGACTTTTGGTCATTATCAAGTAGTCATTATTCAACTAAATGTCCATCATTACTGGTCATTATTACTCCCACTAGGTCATTATTAAGTCCTATTTAGGAAATAAAAAAGTTTAAGTCCTACATTAAGAAAGTCATTATGTTTTAGTCCTATTTAGTGCAAATTTCACTAGAGTATAACGTGGTGTACATGCTTCTTTTTCAAGGCCCCTATGGGTTTATTTTTTGTTTATGCCAAACCCTTTAGCTTCTTTGATTCTCCATCCATTCGTGTTGTTGTTAGAAAAATCATCTCAATTTCTAGCGAATACAATTAATAACTTTCCCATTTTGTATCGTGAAAAATGGCAAAATCATATAGCCAATAAAAAATGGTATTCACACACAAAATTAATCAATTAAAAATGAATAGCCTTTTTGGACATCCTAGTTCTAATGAATTTTTTAGCATTTTGAATATTCCTTTTTTATAAGAAATTTTTTGCATGTTTTGATAATTTATGAACTTACTAGAAAAATTATTCTAAAAAATAAAAAGTGAAAATATTAAATTTGAGATAGATAGAATATATGTTAACCTTTTTTTTCAAACACAAAATTTTTATTTTTTAAAAAATATTACGGAGTATAAAAAAATTAAATTAAATTTTAAAAAACTTTTCCAAGAAAAGAAAACAAATAAATTAAAAAAGAGATAAAAAAAGAAACAAATAATGATAAACGAAAAACTAGAAATGAGCACAAGTACCCCATATGGTTTAGAAAAATAGACGAGAATACTCCCTTTTCGCTGGTGCTATTTGGCCCAAATGGAAGTATAAAGTGGTGTACTTTCATAGTCATGTTACTATGTAATCTCTCCGTCCCTATTTTGATTACAAAATGAGAAATACGAGGTAAAGTTATATAATAAAGGTTATATGTTAAAAAATGATATCAGAAGTTCTACTAAATAAGAGGTGATAATAATATTTTATTTTATCAAATAATCAATGAAAACATATAAATAAATAAAAGTTATTGAGAAGAAAGAGAAAATTAAATTGTAATTAAAATAAGGACAGAGAAAGCATTCCATATCATGGTAGGCAAATTTCATGAGTAATATAAATATTTTCTTATTACTTAAATAAATATTTAGTCCTTATTTTTTAATAAAACAAATTAGATTTTTTTATATAAGAAGATTTAGAAAAAGGATATGCACCCAAGTTGGAACTCATCATTGTGATTTGTGAGGCGAGCTAACTCATGTTCATGGTGCATTGAATCCACATTTCCACATGTTAATGGTGAGCTTAGAGAGGAAGCATGAAATTAAACAAGATGAAGAAGAAGGTATCTCTCTTCTCTCTATCTCATTCTCTAGTAAGATACGGAGTATTAATCGAGATATAGTCAGCAGTCAACATCACTGTGCTAACATGCGCACTACGCATTCCCTCCGCGCGACGGCGCCGCGTCTCTCATGCTCCTTGACTCTCCGCGCTCCCTCGCCGCTAGCTCCAAGACAAAATGGATTGATTACTTTTACTATACTTTAGCCATAATAGAATTTTGGATTCATGCTATAATTATTTTACGAACAAACGTCATTCTCGATTTCGTCTCCGACGCAATTCCCGTCCCCGGCACCGGCTCCAATTTATTCAATTCGCAAGCCGCAATTTCTGAGGTTTTTCATTTTTTTAATCGCATTTTTTTTTACTATTGCGCAGTCTCGAGAGTCCATCGCGTTCCGTAGATTCCTCTGCTCTTTTTGACTTTATGCTGCGAACGAAGGTGGATAGAAATTCCCGACGTAAATTTCGCGGTTCATGCGCGGTTGCGAGCATGCACTATTTGACTGCACTGAGGATCCAGATTCGCTAGGTTTTTGACGAATCGAGGTGTTTTAGACGATTGAACGCTGCGGAGATGTCGAATCAAGCGGTGAGGGCGAGGAGAAAGGCGCTCGAGGCGCGCATGACCTGTTCTCTCTGCAACAAGCTCTTCAGAGATGCTACTACTATTTCCGAATGCCTGCATACATGTGAGTCTCTCTCCCTTATACTCTGCTTCAATTTATCGTTCATTCTCTGATGAATTGATGCTTGTGTTGTTTAAGATGTTCAAATCTGGATTGGATTGCTCTGTTTATCTGTATCAATTTTAGATTAATTGAACTGAGTGCCCTTTCACTGTGTAATTGATCTTCCAGTTCTACAATTTACCTGGAGTAATTTTTTTTCAATTGAAAAAACTCTGGCGTGTTTTTGCAATAATTTGAGGGCTGTTGAAATAGTCTAAAAGTGAAATCCCTTACTAAAATCCATTTCAACCACATAAGCAAGTCAAAAGCTCTACTTCACTATGCTTATAAGAAGAATAAGCGGCCCATATTGGGTAATTGCTACCAAACAGAGCCTCCGTGTCTAATTACATTTCGGGGCTAAAAAAATAGACTACTTTGTTCTTCATTTCCAAATTGCTAAAAAACGGCTTGCTGCAACATATGTCATGCCACAGAGACTTGAAATTGGTAAGTTTTGTTTTGCAACATGGAATATTGTGGACAATCATTGGACACTGATTTATTAGATGTTGCCCAGTTTGCAGGAAATGCATATATAAGAAGCTAACAGATGAGGACTCGGAGAGTTGCCCAATATGCAACATTGACTTGGGTTGTGTCCCGGAGGAGAAACTGAGGTCAGATGCTTTCCTAAACTCATTACTACCACATCCCAGTTATTATTATGCATTCAAATGCATAAACAATGTATTCTTGGGTTTTTTTTCATGAGACACATATATGATTAAACTACTGCCCATCATATCCAAATGATACAACAATGTGTAAGAAATAAAACAAAGTTATATGAAAAGGCGTTGTTAGGACCTCTAAAAATTTGAATTTAGGGTAGGCCGGGGGAGTAATTTATCTGTATATTATTTTATTGCAAATGTTTTAGACTTAAAAAATAACTTGTTAAGGAACCTGGGTGGGTTGGGGTGGGCCATGGGTTGGCCCACCCTTAGCTATGCCAGTGAACTTATATATGGATGTTAAGATGGTGATGTATGATATCATTTGGAGTAGGCTTTTTGTTGTGTTCCAAAGTTCTTTTCATCTAGACACTTAAGTTTTGATGGTGATTTTTTTATAATCTGATTACAAATTAATAACCAGTTCTCTGGCTCCCTGGAGTTACTAAATTTAGTCTAGATGTCCTCTATGATGATAAGATGGGGTGACTTACATCGATAGCGAAGATATAAGATTCTGATTTGTGACTATGGTATTATCACACCTGTTTGTGCAAAACCAAAAAAAATTATGAGCATTTTATCTAGGTTCTTATGCTTCATTCGTGGTTCGAATAGATTTTTTGGGTACAAGGCATAGAAGAAACTTGATAATGGACAATGTTGAGTTTTTCCCTCACCACATTTACGTCAGTATGTACCCCACGTATAAATGTATAATGTCGATAGCCCATTTGCCAGCATTAACTCCATGCATGCACTCACATGCTTGTATTGGTATGTAATTCACACGCAAGGAATATGAAGATAGAAATAAATGGATTGCACACTTTTGCTACAGGCCAGATAATACTTTGCAAGATGTAAGAGCAAAGATTTTTCCTTATAAGAGGAGAAAGGTAAAAGCACGCGATGTTATGTGTTCAGTTACATTACCATTGAAGCGAAAAGAGAGATCGTTGTCATCATTAGTGGTAAGCGCACCCAGAGTAACCGCACAATCTGGGATGACAGGGAGAAGATCAAAATATGTTGGTAGAAAACCATTACGAAGATCCACTTTTTCTATCAAGAAATCTATCAACAAAGATGAACCTTCTTCTGAAGGTCAGCTCGATAACTCCACAATACCAGTACCTGAGACTTTAGACAAATGTACTTATAATGTGAGGCAGGTAGATTAACATTGTCTGAATGTTTTCCATCTACTCGGTTGTATGTCTTATGTCATTTCCATATCCTGAACATAATATTTATTTATTTTGCTAGAATGTCTCCAATGAAGTTCCTTCTATTCATTCTGCACCTCATGAAGATATAGAAAATGACGCTAAAGAGTGGGAAAAAGATGTTGATATGTGGAGTCCTTTAAATTGTTTGGTTGAAGTCGCAAATAGGAGTAAATCTTCAAGGTTATTGCCAAAAGGTTCTGCCCTAAAATCAGAACCATCACATATTTCTGACATCGATGGATATGTCTATGAAACTAAAATTAGAGAGCATGGAAACAAGTTGAATGTTGAAGACGGAAAGTTGAAAAATTGTCCTACGCCAGAACAAGAAAAATCTAAAAAATTGCGAAGAATTCAAAAGAAAAAACCAGCTTTGGTGGAGTTCAATAATTCTCCAAATGTTGTGCTTGATAATCCAAGAGCTAAATTGGAAAGAAGTTATCCAATTTGGTTCTCCTTAGTGGCATCTGTCGACCAGTGAGATTTTGCTTTCCTTCCATAGTATATTATTATTGATATAACTTTATATATTTAGTCATGCATTTTTATCCCCCTGGTGTTTTATCATTTCTTATCCTTGGTTCAGGGCAGGAGGTGCACCGTTGCCTCAGATCTCTGCTAGCTACTTGAGAATAAAGTCAGTTCCTTTCTTCCCTTTTCATATTTAGGCTATAATGATGAGTTGACACATTTATTTGATGATCTCATGATCCTAAATTGACTAATTTAAATTAGACATGAGTTTAAGACTGGGATGTTGTTGCATTTGAGTTAAAATTATATAATTCCCAGATCAATTATTTAAACTTAGATTGGTTAGATCATTCGTATTTGTTAGAGAGGACATGAAGTATCCTCTATGGCCTGAGTAAATATTTGCGTAGGTGTTATTTATTGGTCCTCCCTTGGTATACTAGAATACTAGATTTTAGGCAATGAGAATGAATGCTTGTTACAACATGTGAAGGATGGTGAAGCAATCGCTATTCACTAAGGGTATATTCTTGTGTCATCACATTCTGGGAATGGTTGAGGATGGCATAGGACTATACAATTGAATCAAATGTATTGTTCTGTAATCAAGAATGCTGAAAAAGGCTTAGGTATTTAAATCTATTACCCCAAAATATGTGATGCCACCATATGCCATGCCGATTCTTATCCTCTTTGGTATGGTATTCCAGAAGTGATTGTACTTAGTTTTAAAATAAACTCTCTACAACTTTCCTAGACCCCACTCTTGTGCGATCAAACTGGGTTGTTATTGTTGTATACTCTCTCCCACTTATAAACAAAATTTTATTATCATAATAGGCGTTCCAAGTCCAAATGAGGATAAAAGCATGGGAGGGAGGGATTGGTATCCTTTGGGCTGCTTACATCTGACTTTTACACTATGTTTGGTTCAAGGAATTTGGAAGAAAAAGAAAATAAAATGATTTTCTCTCATTTTCCTCACGAAAATGGGAGGAATTTGGTTTTTCCTCCACTTAGTACATTTTGCCTTCTCATATTCTTTTCCTCTCTAACCAAACAAATATAAGTGTTTTCCACTTCATTTTCTTTCCTTTTCCCTTTCAAATTCCTTGGACCAAACATAGTGTTAGAGTCCAATATGATTTGTGATTTCGTTTGTTTGTTTTTCTTGCAGGGATGGGAGCATTCCCGTTTCTTTCATCCAAAAGTACCTTGTGAGAAAATTAGACCTTATGAATGATGATGAGGTATGGCCTTCATTTTTTGGTTATTCATTTTATGGATCCTTGTTGGCAGTTGAGTTAATTGAATAAGGGATGGATTGGTCCCCAACCATTAGAATAATAATTCTATTCCCCAATCTTTAATTGCATCCTGATGTGGCATGAAAATCTTTTAACATTAATTATAAATTGACAGCATGGGAATTAGGGGGCCACTCCACAAGTTCACAGCATTCCAAATACTAATAAAATATGTACAATTATTAATTGATATCTATCACATCACTTTACGAATACTAAGAGAGGTTTTAACAATGTATACCGGGGTATGCTTTAAGTCCTATCGCGTCAGCCGAATATAAAATTGTAAACTACATAACATACAAGACATCAGATCACGTCTATAAGGTCAAATTCTTACAATGTAAACTCAAGTCTTGGCGTGATATCAGAGTCTACTAGGTTCCCATGGGCTTTAAGATTGATCTCGTCCAATAAGCCACAATCTTATGGGGCATATTAAGGAATCTCATATCGGTCGAATATAGATTGTACATAACTCCTAAGAGATTACTCATATGAGTTTATACCGAATCCATTATTATTAATGCACGTTTTGAGTTGATTAAATCTACCTTTATATGAACTGGGTAAATGGTAGACAAATGGATCCCTTTCACACCCATAGTAATATCTTTAATAGAGGGTATGTAGAAAGTTCAGCAAATAAATTCAGTTGTAGACTTGACTGACAATAAATTGGTGGATACACACAGGTAGAGATTAGATGTATGGGGCAGTCTCTAGTACCAACATTACAGCTGAATAATTTAGTCGATCTTTGGATCCAAATGAATAGTAATTCAGATAGACTGCCCGTGAGAATCGGTACATCCGCGAAAGATTTTGTGATGGTGTTGGTCTATGGTCGTAGACGTCTAGCTTCATGACGACATCACCAATCAAACCCAGAAAAGTCTCACTCGACAATTTGTGCTCCTTGAAGACATCCTTTTTTCTCTAGTTTTTTTCGTCCTTTTTACCTGTAATATATATTTTTTCTTGTGCTCATACAAAATATAGATTGTACATAACATAAACATATTCACTTACCACGTTTTCTACGAGGAACAAAATATGTTGTGCACTAGCTTATACAAAGTATAGTACAGATGCTTATGCGGAAAATGTTTCAAGTCTGTTTTTTTTTGTATGTTAACAATAGTTTCTATTAGCAGTTTTTGAAAAAAGTGTTTGCTGTTAACATTTGTTAGCATCAATTTTTCCCTGTGAAATAGAATCTGCCAGTGCATTTTGATATCTTTATGGTTCATTTAAATTCTTTATCGACATTGATATCAAGACCATTGATATTTTTGTAACGACATGTGTACTTCATTAGATTACAAAACATTAGCAAACTCTTTATCAACAGAAAAAAACAGAACACATTAGCAAACTCAAATTGTGCATATCATTAGAGCATTTGCAATGGAGGCGTGTTTCCGCAGCGCTGCACGCCTTCCCAACTCCTGCCGTGCCTGTCACCCATTGCAGGTGAAGTGCTTGAACTTTAGCCGTGCCACTTGCCGCGAGTCCGGCATTGCGCCGGTCTCCATTTGTGGCGCTTTTGGACAGGCGGCTATCACTCTCACCCCTCATCTTTTTCAATTCACTCCTATCTCACTCGATTCACTTTATCTTTTCATTTTCTCATTATCCTAAACTAAATCCAAGGGCAACAACTTCAACTCCGAAAATTCTAAACTCGATGCCATCATCCGATTTGTATACTCCGGCTCTTTACTCGGTGACGACTTTGCCCCGTTCTCGGTCTCCAACGATAGCTCCTACCAATTATCAGCCGTTAATACAACTGACTATGACGTTTCTAAGTTGGAGCCCATCAGCGAGGGCATTAGCAAAAGAAAAGGCCAAAAGGACTAACAGGCCGAAGAAGTATGCTCCGGCAGAAAGTTTGGCTTTGGCGAAGTACTACGTTGATGTGTTGGAGGACGCCATCGTCAACAACTACCAAAAATCCAAAATGTTATGGGCGTGTGGCGAAGTACAACACCGGGATGCCTGATGGTACGAATGTACATGACGTGTAGAGGCTTCGAAAACACTGGAGCCGTGTGCACCCAGAAGTCCTAAAGTTCGGTGGCTTATATGCCAACATGCTTTTTCAAAAAATCAGAAGAAATGGTACATTAATACTTTGTATACTGCGTAAAATATTAATGTCCACCACTTCAAATAGTTTTATTTTATACCTTATGAGTTTCAAGTTAATTTTTATTGATTACCTTATTTATTTCATTAATTTTTTATTATTTTAGTTATTTTTCTCATTTTTGTTATTTTTATATCTATTATTTTTATTTTTTTAAAAGTCAGACTAATCTTTAAAAAAATAAAAAGAAATGATGGAGAGAGAAAGTAATTTAAAAATTTAAATAAAAATTTCAAAAAAAATTAAAAATGAAAATTCACCAAAATTAATCCGAACTTTCATTTTATTGCGCAAAACAGGCATTTCTGCTAACTCGACAATGGCAACTTAACGGAGACCCAAAACTTGCAAATTTCAGTAAAGTTGGAATTATTATACATCACAGTGAAAGATGAGATTATTTTTGAAAGACAGAGTAAAATAGAGATTCTTAAATTTATAGTATAAGATTTGAATTAAAAATGATGAATAGTGTAAAAGAAATAGTTTTTAATCGCAATAACATTACAGGATTTTGGGATAGGATTGAAAGTTAGTGGAATGCTGATATGACAGAAGTTGGGGTAGGGCGAAATGGTTCTCCATTATAAATGATTTAATACGACATTTTTGGGATTTTGGTACCAACAACTTGACATGTTTTACATTGCTTGATAAGAAATGTCTCTATATGAATATTATGTTACCAAAATACTAAAATAAGAGTGATATTGTTTTTATCTTCTAAATAAGAGTTTGATAGTTTGAATGATGGTAGTTTATGTATATAAATCAAAATGAACATAATGAACATTTGTTTACGTTTGTGATGGTGTAAATTATCTCGACCGAAATATCATTCTAAGTCAGACAAGAACGATAATCTAGTCTTATCAAAATACACCAAAATATAAACACAAGAATTTTGACGTGAAACCCAATCGAGAGAAAATCACGAGCCGTTTTTGGCGGTACCTTGCCAACGAGGGCTTTTTATTGATATCGGGGATTGTACATGGTACATTATTTAGGCTTAGAAGCTATTAATGGTGGAGCTATAAACTCTTGAAGAATAAAATATACCACAATCTAAGAGAGAAACAATATATGACAGGGGAGAGAGAGCAGAGAGGCCTCCTCCTCTTGGTGAAGTAATGCTTCTTTTACAAGAGTAGCACGTGCATCTACAGGGAAAATATTCTCTTATTCCTCCATTTTATTAAACATGCCCGATTTGACTGCTATTCGTAAATAATTAGAAAATACGGACTGAGCCATGCATTATTTCCCATCAAGAAGTCCTTCACTTTTTTAAATTGTGAGAATCATCAATTTAAGAAAGTAAATAAGCTTCTAAGTGCTATCTTCAGTCTTTGTACTTTGCATTCTTGACCGGTTGATATTGCTAGTCCTCCGAGTCGGGAGAAAACCATGATGGACTCATTTGAGATTGCTATCTTCAGTCTTCGTAGTTTGAGATACATATTTTTATTTTAAAATAAATAAAAATAATAATTATGTGATAAAATTCATCTGACCTTGTGAACTTTACCCATTAAATAACTTCTTTAGAACTCTTATAAATGAATAACACCACAGTTTAAAGGACATTAAATTTCCATGTCATAAGATAATAGAAGTGTAATGCCTTAATCTGTCTAGGTCTGCAGCCCCTTTTGAAATAAAGTATAAATTTAGTAATCATAATATTTAAAACATTTCAACAGTTGAAACTTTATTTCATCATCATAAAATGTTTAAAAACATTAACGGAGTTTATCAAATATGCCGAAGCTTAATAATTTTACATCACAATCATTAATTCATTTTTGAAATAATTATTGAACAGTTCAAAATCATCACACATTAATCTGACATCTCAAGTCCCCATTTGCTGCATGGATCAATCGCATCATTTTCTATTTTGTTTACCTATGTGTAGGAAGTAAAACATAGTACATGTTTCTCAAACACATAATTAAAAGGTGAAGTGCCAATGAAATTTTTGTATGTAATGCCATATAATCACAATGCACTCTTAAACTTTTCAACCAAACATTTCTAGAAAGATTGATACTCTTCTCAAGAGCGCTTTTAATTGTGCTATTATAAAGCTTAAAGTGGCTATTTATTTGTCGATGGTATGAGGTAAAAAGTTGGTGATGAACCTCATACTTATTAAGAACTCATCCCAACATTTTTTAAATAGATACTATTATAGGCGATGATTGTTATTAGGACTCGTAAATGTGAATTTATAGGCTGTAGTTGAGTAAGTAATTTATAGGCTCATTTGTCATCATTTACTTTATAAACAGTGTATTGTATTGTTTTAAAAAGTGTTAAATGCTCACTTAAAAAAAGCCCATCGGTTAGGTGAGGTTTAATCAGGGACTAAGGGATTTTAGGTAGAGATAAATCATAAACACATAAGAGATGTTAAGCGTCTAGGTCAAAGTCTAGACGAAGCAAGCAATAATGTTTAAGACAACAATATACTAACACTCTTACGTGAATCACTTGCACAAAATGAATGTGTAATACAACTTTCGTGTATAACTATTTTGATGAGTAATGTTAATCAAACATACTCACAATCTATGTGACGATGATGTCTTGGGTTAACTTAGTATTATACGGAATAGTTTGTGAAATATGTTCATGTTGACTTGCATTTAAACTAATATTTCTATGTCGAATCGAACTCAAATTCTGGTGATTCTTGATTCTAAAGATCCCTCATTTAAGTTAGCATCACATGCAATACAAGAATTGGGCTCATGCTTGAAAAAATGATCTCCAATGCTCCAGAAATGAAGAACACTCAATTTGAACTCCTATGTGGACCACTTCCCATTCTAAATTAAATATCTCCCAAATGAAAAATGCTATAAATTCACAAAAATGGTCTATAGAAAGCTTATGAAATTCCCTACACATTAAAAAAAGAATCATTAAAATCCATCAAGTCTAGGTCAAGTTATGGCCAAATCAGTTGAGCATAAAAGCACACACCAACTAACCAAAAGAGCAAGATTTGGTTTGACCTCAATTAATTCTTGATGCCACTCGCTTACAACGGCCGTCGATAAGGCTTAATCCTACGGCTGAAATTCAAACATTTCAGACCGCTTCGATCCGCCGTGAGGCGTCTCCGCCAATCAGAATATACGACTGGCGGAAGCTTCGCTATTTAAGTCCTCCGCTTTCTCCTCCTTACATCACACACACACCGCCGGCGAGATTAAGCGAAATCCTTCACTAGATTCTCTAGATTTCACCCCAATCCTCTCTAATGGCAACCGAAGATCAACCCGTCGCCGTCCCCGAGCTCGAGGCTGAGCAGACCGATGCTGAGCCGGCCGAGGCGGAGGAGAAGGCCCCTCCGGCAGGCAAGTCCAAGAAGAGGAAAGCCAAAGAGACCAAGGCGAAGAAACCCGCTGCGAAGAAACCTGCTGCGAAGAAGGGTCCTGGCCATCCTCCTTACCTAGAGGTACAGATTTCATTTCGTTATCCGCTATCTTCTCCGATGGTTATCGAGGATTTTGGGTTTTATCTGTTCTGATCTGGAAATTCACGCTGGGTTGAATTTTGTTGCGCAGATGGTTCAGGATGCGATCACGACTCTCAAGGAGAGGAACGGGTCCAGTCAGTACGCGATCCAGAAGTTCATCGAGGATAAGTATAAGGGTCTTCCTTCGAATTTCAGGAAATTGCTGCTGGGTCAGTTGAGGAAATGCGTCGCATCTGATAAGCTTTACAAGGTGAAGGGCTCTTATAAGATTCCTTCCGCTCGCTCCGCTGCTCCCAAAGCCGCGGCTCCCTCTCCCGTCCCGGCTAAGAAGAAGCCTGTTGTCTTGGCCGCCGGCAAAGGGAAGAAGGCTACAGTTGCTGAGAAGACCAAACCTGCGGCTAAGCCTGCTGCCAAACCCAAAGCGGCCACCACCAAGGCAGCTGCGAAGCCTGCGGCCAAACCCAAAGCGGCCACCGCCAAGGCAGCCGGTAAGCCTGCGGCCAAACCCAAAACAGCAGCTGCCAAGCCGGCAGCTAAGGCCAAGCCGGCAGCGAAACCCAAGGATGCGGCTGCCAAGCCCAAGGCCTCAGGAGTGAAAAGAAAGGCTCCAGCCAAGCCAACGCAGGAGAAGCCAGCGGCTAAGGTAGCCAGAACATCCACCAGGACTAATCCGGGAACCAAAGTGGCTACTCCAGCCAAGGCCGCGCCTAAAAAACCAACACCAGCAAAGAAAGCTCCGGCAAAGACAACCAAGTCTCTGGCGAAGAAACCAACCACTCGAAAGGGTAGGAAGTGATCATTGTAGACTAGAGATGTTGGTCGATCAGGATTTGATGTAGTGGGGTTGTTTTGTAAATTTCCCCAATCGTTGTGTTCTAGAGATTCCGCCCAGAATTCTTTTTTTCTTCCCCCCATTTTCATTTCCTGTCTTTTTCTGTGTTCTAAATGTAAGGAATTAGCCAGCAAATCTTGCTGCCATTGAAGGTCTGATACAGTAATGGAAGTTTTATGGTTTTACCTATTTTGGCTGTTCCATACAATTTAGGAAGTTTATATTACTCCCTATTTCATTTCATTTGTAATGGTGCGATTGAAAAGATGATTTAGGGTTCTAAGAAGTTTGATCTCCAGAGTCTTTGAACTAGAAATGCAAATGTGGTTCAAAGCCTTATTAGATCCTACACGTGAACGCCATGGATGATGAAGAAGAAATGGGTCACAAACAATGTCCTCTGTCATTAGGTATATATCTTCTTTCTCTACACATTATTTTCTTTCTTACATTGCTCTTCAAATAGCCTTATTATTTAACCAATGAAAGTGAAGATGGGTACATTAGATATTCTATTCTTTAACTGTGAAAATGGAATCAGCATGAATACATAAACATGGTTGCTACAAGTTATCATGAAGTCTGGTTATCTAGGTATGGAACTCGAAGCTCAATGCGATCATCCAACCGAACACTGCCTAAAAGAACAATTACTGCTGTTGTTCATCACCAACTATATGCTTATCTCAATGACAGAACAGCTATTAGCATATATATGAGGGTCTCTAATGTGTACATTGGGTTGTTTTTGTTCTTCTTACTTATTTGTGATAGTAGAATAAGCCGTGGGTGGACGACATTTACTTGAACATTCATTCTCACCATCAGAAGTCTTTAAAGTGTCCTTTTTGAGTTGCAGATAACCTAGTTTTTGAGTTCAGCAGCCAAATAAGCTCTTAGGGATTGTTATCAAACAGTTTACTTGTTGAGGGTCTGCATTTTCTACATGCATTTCAAACTACATGTATTTCTTTGAAGATTGAATAGTTTACCTTTTCTTTCCTTTTCAGTTCAAGACGTGCTTTGCTGTTCCAAGTTGTAAGAGGATTGTAATGTTTCCCTAATGGGAACTTGGAAGTAATGGACTTCGTCTACTTCTTCGAGGTGAGTTTCATCAAGATTTCTTGAATATCATTCTTACTAAGATGTATCTCAAACTCCTTTTTTTAAAACCATTTCCTTGCATACAATTCTGTTTCTTATTATGCATTGATGATGTAAGGTGCTATCTCAAACTGCAGTTATTGTTGGATTTGATCTGCATTTGGGAATTTACTAATGAAGTGGTTCTATTGGGGAAATAATAGAAATAAACTAATAGGAATGAAAATTATTAATGATTCAATCCATGAAGGAATTCCTTGTTTTAAATTCTTTAGCTCTTGTACCACCTAAACCAAAGTTTAGCTTTTTAAAATTTACTGTGTTTCTTAATCTTTACTTGCTGGATTCCTAATTTTATTGTTGTGTCTTTGCTTCCATCCTCTTTTATGCTTTCGCATCGCACTGGTCGCTTCCATTACACTCCACAGACATTTTAAGTGATAAAAGTTTTCTGAAAACTAGTAAGAATACACTTTTGCTCATGCACCTTTGGTGAATTACTGTGACCACAAGCTTAGTTAAGAGCCATAGACATAAAATTTTGAGACATCACCCATTCCTTTTTTTTAATTATTGGTTCTTAGTTCCACTCAATCCGATTTATGTTGGTATGGGGAGGTCTTCATTTCTTCCTTTTTTAATTTGCTTCCATCAGTTCCATGGAAGATGAACAATGTGCTTCCTACATGACTACTCATGATTGAATCTCACTTGCACCTGTAGAAGTGTACATGACCATTTTGAGAGGCTCATTAAGACTTGTTTGTGAGACTCTTAGGGGTTGGTGGTGGGGGTGGGAGAGTTATTTTAAGAAATGGGAAGGTATTCAAGCTTCAAAAAATGATAGAACATGTTTCTGTTCTGATTCCTATGTGTCCAAATAAATAAATGGTGAAACAACAACCTTTTCAATGCTATTAGTGGAGTTTTGAGAGGTAGTTGTATGTTGAACGTTAGCGTAGAGAATGTTTTCAAGAGACGTCTGATTTATTAAACAAACCCCAACTTGTTGTAGAAATAAGAGAGTTAGAACAAAAAAGCAAAGCTAAGCATTTAGTACCATTTGTGTTGTTGGATTGAGAATAATTGTTCTCTCAGATTCTTCTAGTTCTCAGTTAAGAGTTGCTTCATTGCTCCATTTGGGTTTGGAAAAGACCCGAGGAGTCAAGAGATACTTCTTTAGTTTTTTAAAAACATTTTGGAATTCCGTTCGTTGAAATTTTGGCACTTTTTTCAGGGTATAGGACATACTCTTTTAGCCCAACTTTCATAAAAAGCGACTGAGGGCAACCACTCTTCTTGTGGAGCGTTAAACCTCTTTTACTGAACATGGAGCTTCCATCTCCAGAATTGCTTTAACTTTTCTAGGGTTTAGCTTGATACCTCGCCGACTGATGCGATGATCCCAAAAGTACCAAGGTAAAGTCGAGGCTTCATAATTTGAAAAACCTGGCTTAGATCACCGGCGTGGCTTGAGGAATGCGTGCTTTTAATGAGCATATCATCGACGTATGTCGCCATCATCTTCCTAAGCACACATAGGAAGACTCGGCTCACCACCCTTGTATAAGTGGCTTTACTGTTCTTTAGGCCAAATGCCATCACAAGTAGCAATAAACGTTCTCTAGAATTATGAAAGCTGGCTTCCTTGCATCGTCTTCATGCATAAAAATTGATGATATCCTTAGAATACGTCCATGAAGGGCATGAGCTCACAACCAACCGTCTCATCTCATCTATGTTCGGGACAAAGAATGGTCAATCGTGCATGCTTTGTTTAGATTAGATTATTCAACACACATTGGAACGTCGGTCCTTTAAGAGCTAGGACAATGTTCGTAAGCCATGAGGGATACTTCACTTGATGTGCATCACCACCTTTCTTGACAAACTCCCCTAGCTCCATTTTTTGCACAGATGCCTTCTTTTTAATTTGGTTGTTTCCTCCGCGGGATCAACAACCAATCTATGTGTAATCAAAGCTCGGTCTACACCCAATATACCATCAACACTCCATGCAAAGACTTCAAAATTCTCCGTTAGCACCTTGATAATTTTAGCTAAATTTTAAGGTTTGCTCCCATCTTGATTCTTTTCTCTGGTTGTTCAACATATATTTTCTCCTGATACTTCTTCTGCTGGTCTAACTCTCGCCTTCCCTTCTGCCTTTTTGCATCCAATGTTCTATCTAAGATGTCGTTAAGCCACAACAACCATTTGTTGACCCATTAACGAGGTTTGTTGCATGGTCTTCGTTAAAGTTGCATAAAAAAGCATTCATATCCATTAGTGACAATTTTTCCACCTTCATTGAGCCACTATCTAAAACATTGTTATGAGATAAACATCATTGCGGCTCACAATCCGACCTTGAGGCTCAATTAGGTCATCAATATAGCCATCACCAATCCCATCTTGTGGTTGCGCACCCGCTCACACGATCGATATGCTTGTGGCATGGACATTTGCCATAACTGCCATGGGAAGCTCACGACAGATCATTATCAGAACTCTGGATCCATCAACGTTGTATGCACACTCACATTCTGATTGTGCTTGCACGCTCCCATCAGTTCGTCGGCATGAGATGTGCCTTCACTCGTTCACCATCGCAAACTTAGCTTTCTGTTGTCAGAATATTCTATCGACATTATTACATTAGAGCAACTTGATTCATGACCAATTTCTCAATGAGAGCACGAGTGAATGATTCGTGAGACTCAAGGATGAGAGAGAGTAATTCTAGTGAGAGAAAATATGATCTTAATTTCATATGATGAATATGAGAAAGTGATATCAAATCCTCTCCCAACATGCCGTGGAGGGCTATTTAAAGAATACGAATGGCGCGCAAGACTACGAGTTACAAATGTCAAATGGGCCTAGTTCAGTCTAACATGCTAGACAAACCCAACAACTGTGCTAATTTATTAAATAGATTTGTAAGTCTTTGGCGATGAAATGCCGATATTAATCTTCTATGTCACAGTTGGTCTACTATCAACGAGCCTGGGTCGTGCTGGCCTAGGCACTCCTTCCAAGTCTCCCCTTGAGCATCCATTCTTGATTTTTGAAGTCCTCTTTTATAGGTCACATACCCCTTTTTTAGGATATCCATCACTTTACTTTAAAACAAGGCCGTAAATATTTAAAATGTGTAAAGTGTTGGTTGTACAATGTAATTGATAAAAAATGTAACTAGATAAATCACAAAAAGAAAAAAGCTCTCTTATTCCCATTTTAAATTCATTTTTTGAACTTAAAAATTATGTTTGGTTTAAGGAATTAGGAAAAAAAAGAAAAGAAAATGATTTCTCTCTTTTTTTTTCTCACCAAAATGAAAGAAATCATGTTTTCCACCTTCTTAGCTTATTTTAGCCTATCATTTTCTTTTCCTTCCAATTTTTTTTTTCTTTTCCTCCCTAACCAAACATGAAAAATAATTTTCCATATCATTTTCTTTTCTTTAAGCTCTCAAATTTTTTGAACCAAACATAGTGTAAAAAAATTTTGAAAAAAAGTAAAATTATATGATTATCGTTTATATAGAAAAAAAGAAATCATAACGAATCATAAAATTCTTTTAAAATTTCATTGCGGTTCTTTTGATCTTAAAAAATACTATGGGCTGTAGTGTCATATTTTAATAAAAGCTCCATATTTTATCCCAAAATAGATTTTACAATGTCAATTATGACAACATATAAAACAAAAAAAATACTATAGGTTACAATATACAATGTCAAATTGTCACATAACAATAGTTTAATTTTGGATTAAACCCAAGGAATTTTCATTTTGACACTTACTCCTAGCATAGTAGATTTATTTTGAAAACAAAGAATTCTAATTTTATACCCATAAAAAAGTTTTAAATTTTTTTCTTTTGTTCCATAAAAAAGTTCTATTTTTGACTTTTTGAAAATTAAAGCTTTTGGGATCCATATGAGTTTCTCCCCTGCACAACTTTAAGTATCTAATTTCACCTTTCTTAATCTCGATGTCAAGTCAAAAACGTGAAATCGTTTTACAAGACTGGATAAGATTTTTTGTGTTGAAAATAATAGAGTAAATACGAGTAATAAACAAAAGAAAACAAGAACTTAACTTTTTGGACGGTGAAGTGTTTACTATGTGGGCCACATTAGCATTCTACATCTGGGCTCGGAGGCATAGAGCCCAACTCTACATCCCGATCACTGTACCCTAAAACATCAAATTTCCCGATATCCACTGGGAATATATAATCTCCCCGTCCTCCCCTGGTCTCGTCTTCCTTATTCGACAATTCACAGTTCATCCATATCCATCTCAAGGTATTTCTTTCTTTTTTTCTAAGCTCACATGACTCCATCTCGAGCCATTATTCGTATATGCATATGAATGTTCTTATCGCTAATGAAATTTCGTATTTCGAATCTGAAACTCCAGTCCACTGAAATTCCATTAGACCTATACTTTATGGAAGACGTGGATGAAAAACCACTTTCCAGATCTTATTTTCGCTTTTTGGGACAAGTATTTTCTTTGTTATGGAAGTTGTATATGTACGGAGTGTATTTCAATTTTTCAATTGTTGATGATTTTTTAATTTAGCCGGCTGTTTATTGCTTTGGTCTTTCAAAATTATGTTCGTGCCAATCCTCACATTTTCAAGTAGAAGTTAGAAATATGAGAGCATGCCGAACTTGCTTAATGAGATTCCAATTCTCTATTACTTGGACTCTATACTAGGTTTATGTTATCATTATGGTAATTATTGGATACAGACTAAAGGTTTTTGTTTTGGATCAATTCTCCAGAAATGGCTGAGCAAAGTATTGGGGAGCAAGGAACAGATAACATGAATCACATGAATGACACACATGATCTCGACAACATTCATGGTATGATTGATGTCCATGCTATGGACAGTTTGCAGGGATTCGATGACATAAACAACGGAGATAAGCTGAACATTGCGGATGCCGTGCAAGACATGGCTGGTGGCCTTGATTTTGATTGTTTGCAGGATATAGATAATGTTCTCAATGCTGAGAATGGGCATAACAGCAACGGAAATCCTGAATTAGATAATCTGAATGAAGCGGAGAAGGTGCAGGATGCAGATGTAACTGATTTACAAGGCTCACAGAATGATGCTGGTAGTGTTGAAGAAAAGAAATGGCCTGGTTGGCCTGGAGAAAATGTATTCAGGTTGTTGGTTCCTGCCCAAAGGGTTGGGGGTATCATTGGTCGCAAAGGGGAGTTCATTAAGAAACTTTGTGAGGAAACCAAGGCACGAATCAAGATTCTTGATGGCCCACCTGGGACCAATGAAAGAACTGTGAGTTTTCCCTAGATATTTGTCAGTTAACATGTTCTTCATGTTCCCTCCAACATGAGCTTAAAACTGCTCACTACCCATTTCCCTCACCGTTATCCCATTCAAGCATTTGGGGGGGGGGGGTTGTGCACTGGAAACCTTGTGAGCACATGTCTTTTTTGCTCATTATTTTCCACCAACCAATTCTTTAATTAATGTATTGTGTAGTTGAGGAGGTTTGGCTGGATANGATAAGGTGAGGTGTAACTCTCATCAAGCATTGAGGTGTAAGCTTCAAATTCTAGCACAAATCTGTATAAAATAAATACTAAATAATACAAAATAAATATTACTTAAGATAGTTGAATAAAGTATTCTTTAAAATTCATTAAACTTCATAGTTAGGTCCAATGGAAATATGTCATGCACTCATAATACCCCAAAATAGTAAGTTCAAGTATTATACATATAAAAAATTGTCTTGAAATTTATATAGATCGGGGAATGGATGAGGGTTATTACTATTTAGTAGTTTGAAAATTGGATCAAAACCACTAGCATCTCTTCTAATAGCTTCATGGAGATTCAAATAATCTAATTTTTAAACACCAATAAAACCATGAAGATCTAAATCATTATTCTATAATGTAGTCATCAAAGGATTCAAAGCATGGCCTAACTTGATATAAATGTATAGTACACTAGTATTGCTTTAGCCTCAACTAAGCCTCATGCTCTAGCATGTTGTGCAAGCAACGACACCACTCGAGCTGGGTTGTGTATGCTTGGTATATATCAAAAGTCAAAAGTCTTATCTTTTTATATAATGCTCACTTCATCAGCCTTGTTTTATCTACATATACTCCATATCCAAGTATATGGCTCTTCTTGTTCCACTAATTTCTATAATTGTGTCTTGTACATATTTATAGAGCTGTTCATGTTTAGGTCCTGACCAAAAAAACCGACCGAACCGGATTGATAGGTCCAGACCCAACCCGAACCGAATAAATTTTGGGTGTCCAGTCTTTGTAGAATTTTGGGTTCCGGTCTGGTCCGGTCCAAACCCGATAACAATTCTGTCTGGACCGATGGACTGATTAATAATACTCCGCATGTTTTTCAACCTTATCCGATAACAAATGCTTTCCCCATTTCCATCTGCTCGGCCACTGGAGATAGACAGAGCAATTGTGACTCTGTGAGCATTCTCCGACCTCTGCAAGGCAGCAACAGTAGCTCAACGGCAACCATCTGCTTCAAAGTCTCTCATCCCGGCCTCCGGTAATCTAATCTGGTCTACCCTGAACTTCATCTCTGGCCTTCAACCTTCGGTAGTCCAGTATGTAAATATCTTCTTACTCTATCCCACTTCCTCTGCTTCTTGGAAGGGCATTTTGATTTCACCCAAAAAAGAGATTCATCAAGTGTTTTGAATTTTAGAATTGTATTTTGGTTTTATCCAAAAAAGATTTATCAATAGATGTGTAGTTTTCAGGAAAAAAAAGATGTGTTACTAAAACTTAACTTTTAATGAATTTTAGAGTGGTATTTTGATTTCATCAATTTTGATTTTTGGTACTATATTTTATTTAATAGATGTGTTTAAAGCTGCTACAAACAGAGCATCTTCTGTATATCATAATGTGTTATATTGTTAAAATCACCCTAAGCTTACATGCTGCAATTTTTGTTCTATATGCTTGGTATGGTGTTTTAAAACAGGCTAAGTAACTGCAAATTTGGGTGTGTTGAGATTGCTGCTTTGAGGCGTTGGTGTTAAGATGCCAAAGATGTTGCATCTTCTATTTCTACAATTGCCAAAAAAAATATGTTATGATGTACTGTTGCGATTTACTCCACAATTAATAAAGATATACTCCACTTTGTATTTTTTTTGGAGCAAGATACATTTTGCATTTTGATTTTTGAACATATACTGCATTTTCCATTTTAATTTTATTTGTAACATATGCTCCAATGTAATTTGGTCTGGGTCGGGTCGGTCTGAAATATTTCAGTCCGGTCTGGTCCAAAACCGAGGATTTTTAGGTCTGGTCCTTGTTCCTTACTTTTGTCCATTTCGGTCTTCGCTCCAGTCCAGTTTGGTCCGGTCCAGTCTTGGTCCGATGAACAACGCTACATGTTTATGCTCCTTTTCATATTCATGTTCTGTTTTTCCTTTTTGCAAACTAACCTTGTTTAGATCTTTTTAACTATGAGGTTAAATTATTATTCTTTGCATATCTGTGTGTAACTTAATTTTGTTGGTCGTTGTTCATATTTGTATGACTTTCATCACTTCTGCATTTTATTTGATTTTTATCTTCAACATCGACCAAGTGCTTTTTTTTGCTATTTGTGCAATATTTTGTTTTGAAATGTTCAGTCAAGAGATATGGTCTTACATCAGATGGCACACGACACACTTGTAATACTTAATTCGAACTCTTAATTATGACTAAACCATAAAAAACACATAGATTTCAGTCTATTGATGTGCATTCAGCTTTGGTATTACTGGGAATACAACAAATTGAACATTATTTACCGAACAATAAACTTATGAATGGTAAAAATGATTATTCCCGATAAATGCTTAAACTCTTCAAAACAAAAATTATTGATTAACACATGCAATCAGCTAGCAATATTTATAGGCAAAAGTAAATGTCAATGAAACATGTTTGGAAGGTGAAACATAAATGTATTCAGCTGCTCTTCTGACCAAAACACTTCCAAAAATTCATCATCGAATAACACAAGTATATAGCAGTTCCTTTATCATTGTAATGAACATGAATGTATGCAGGTTCTTGCTAATTTAAGGCAACTTTTGATGTGGCTTCAAACTAGAAGAACCAAACATCCAGATTGCAGCTTTGAGCAATGCAACTGCTGAATTTGTCTTCTGACGATGTTTTTGACGTATCGCGTTGATACATCAGTTCAAGAAGCTTTGTTGGACTCCATCGGGTAACTTCAGGACTTGGTCGATTGGTCTTTAGTCCAACAATATTAATTAAAAACTAAATACAACAGAAAAAACCAACACATTTCAATTGAAGAATTAAAAACTGGTCTGTAATATAAAATCACCAAACATCAATAAATTGACCCCAAGATGTTCTTAAGAACTGTATAAGTTGTAATTGTCAGCTAATAGTTGTGAACATTTTCTATGTATATGTAAGATGGACAAAATTTAATATAATGAAGTAAGCTATGCTTATTAATATTGTGTTAGCGATCTTAGCATGTTAAGCAATTTACTTAGGTATTAGTTAATGGAAAACTTTAAAATTGAGATATGCAAACTAAAAAACTGGTTAATCAAATCAGAAAAGACATACATTAGTTTGCTTTCTTTGACCTATAAACATATTGGGGATTGGCTGAAAGCATTTGTTGTAAGGTGGATTTAGTTTTAGTCTGTCCTATAATACATTGGAATATTGGATATTAGCACTGAAGTTCCACTGTGCATGCTAAAGGATTGTCTCCATATATTATAGACTTGCTGGTGGTGACCATGTCTGTGTTCTGGTGATACATGATTGTGATAATGAGTAACTTTTTTTTTGAGAGATGGCATTGGATTTATGTGCGGGTTTCAGCATATCTCACACTTTATGAATTGACCTTTTTTTACACATTATGTTGCACAGGTTCTGGTTTCTGCCAAAGAAGAGCCTGGTCTCCCCATTTCTCCTGCAGTGGATGGTTTACTTAGGGTCCATAAGCGTGTTGCTGAAATTGACTCAGAGTCAGCTTCCAATCCCCCAGGCAATGCAAAAACAGTTTGCACAAGACTACTTGTGGCTGCTACTCAGGCCGGAAGTTTAATTGGGAAGCAAGGATCTACTATTAAGTCTATCCAGGATTGCTCTCAGTGCATCATCCGGGTTCTTGGAGATGGTATATTACTATTTACTTTTCTGGCATACTTTTGTTATAGGATTTAACCAGGTAATTTCTAGCTGAAAATTCTTGAGTTATACGAGTAATTTTTATTGCGTGCTGAAGATCTAAAAAATGTTATTGATTTTAATTCTTGCTGCATATAATCTTCGTAGTCAATGTTGTGGACTACAAAATATTACTTTAAATATTTTTTCTGGGCTCAGCCAAAACTCACATTTAAATGTTTATATATTTTTATATATCTGTGTGTATCTACACACACACACACACACACTCCCTTGGCTCTGCTTCAGAATGACTTCTATTGTGGGTTTCAACGCTTGACCGGAGTTATTTGTATTTCAAGTTATTTAAAAAATAGGTGTTAAAACAAATAAAATTTATATATATAAATGCTACTTCAAAAGTTCTACAAAACAAGGCATACCAACCATTATTTTATCAAATGAGTAATTAAAATTGGAAAAGAAAGTGGTCAAAGTTTGACTCTATGAATAATAAACATGAAATTCTTTTTGACAGTGTGTATATATTACATCAAACCCAATGCTTATATTAATCTTTGCACAAGAATGCTTTATTCATAGGTGATATACTTTGTACCTTATTGCACTTTGTATTGTATTTTATGTACTGATGATGGTGTATTGTTGATTTTTCCTGTTTGAGCTCTACCATTTTTTATAATGAGAAGCACCTTTGTTCTACTTTAATTCATTTGGAATGTGATTTATAAATATCTGCAGAGCATCTTCCTATTTTTGCACTCCCAGATGACAGTGTTGTAGAGGTACAGGGGGAGGCAGAAGGTGTTCACAGAGCAGTGGAAATGATTGCCACACACCTACGGAAATTTTTGGTTGACCGCGGTGTTATTGGTGTATTTGAAATGCAGGTAAATTTGCTAATCTTGTTTTATATGACAGTACGATTTATTTAAAGAAGATACAAGTACCAAGAGTTTGCATGTTTATATGTCATACCATGTGATCCTAATAATTATTTTTCAGATGAAAATCCCCAACGTACGCCCAAACCAAAACATGCCCCCACCTGGTCCTGCCTGGGGTCCCCCTCATCCCGGTTTTCCTGGTGTTGGACCTGGCTTTGGACCCGGCCATCATTATATTCCGCCTCGTCAATATGATAACTACTATCAACAGGGGGACATGCCTCCTTTGGACAAACAACCACGCCAACCTGTTTCTGCTTATGATAGAGATGCATCAATTGGAACTCATGCTACAAGTACGCAGCCACAACAATCTATGGTTACAAAGGTTAGATTTTTTTTCCTTAATGAAGTTAATAAAATTATGTCGTAGAAAACTAGTCACGCATTTGTTTTTAAATTTGCCAAGTGTAACCAATGTATGCAATTAATCCGCGGTGCACTTCAACTAGTTTTTTGTATAATGCTTGTTGGTGATCCTTTTTGGGCAACTTACATAAGAACCAGCTTTATTTGATCAAAGGCTCTTTTACTTCGGACAAAAAAAAATAAATTGAAATAAATTTATTTTGGAAATTAGGGAGTGATAAAATGAAATGTTAGAGTGTTGCTTGATCCATAAAAACTTGTGGTGTAACCCTGGCATTGGTTTATGTGCCCTAAATGGGCAATAGGTGTCATTGCATGTATTTATTTAATAATTGTATCCACATCATGAAATTCCAACATGTATCCATGGAGTGAAGCAGTTGAGCGCAAATGGATTCACTAAAGAATCCACTGGACTTTTGCTTCCATCCACTATTTTGTGGCGAGTATTGTTTTATTATTTGTTCTCTCACCATCCCGTGTTTTGCTGTTTATGATTTTTAAGGTCACACAAAACATGCAAATCCCATTGTCTTACGCTGATGCCGTGATTGGTGCCTCTGGTTCAAACATTAGCTATATTCGGCGCACTAGTGGTGCAACCATTGCCATCCAAGAAACTAGAGGTGTTCCCGGTGAGATGACTGTTGAAATAAATGGGACTGCTTCACAAGTTCAAACTGCCCAGCAATTAATTCAGGTGCTCCTGCATATTGTCGTACCTTATGCACTATCCATCCCAATGTTTTTGTCTATTTGCTTTTTTGGTACATGGGCCAAGAAGATTAGAATATAAATGAAGAAGATGACCAAAGTACCCTTACTTTATGAGTGTTATTGAGTGGTGTCTGAATAGGAGTAAAAGAGGCAATGCAACATTTTCTACTTTGCCATTAATGGAAAGTGGACAAATACATTTAGGTGACATGAAAATAAGGGGACAACACATCAGGAGAAGAGAGTTTTTCTCCTTTGCCTCAGTGTGTGTTTTCCCACTTCAATTTTTAGTTTGCTCCAGAATAAACTTTTGATTCCTTTTAATGAAATTTTGCACATAGTTTCTCCATCCTTTGCATATATATCAACCACATAATTTCATTTTTTTTTGTAGATTCTCATTAGTTACCTTTTCCATTAATTATTGAAATGTTAATAACTTACCAACTCGTTTTTCATTATGCTTTTGGAAAAACACGCTTAAAAACTAATAATTTCTTGTGATTTAATCTCTGATTCCCTTTTTATTCAATATTTGCAGAATTTTGTTGCTGATGTTACAAGCAATATGCAAAGTGCTGCTGCCGGACAGCCTCCCCAAGGTTATAACCCGTACCCTTCTCACGGCACCGTGTACAATTCACCGCCAACAAGTGCCGCCGGTCACACAGGACAAGCGGTGCCTGGCTCAGATTACGCTTCTCTCTATGGAGCCAACTATGGCTATTAGAGTATTATTATTATTATCCTCTACACATTCGTCTAATGAATGCCTTTAGTTGGGCGGAACAAATGAATATGTGAAATGTTGTGTTAGTTGTTCTGTGTAACAAGTTTAGATGTTTATAACTTCAACTTTAGTTTTTGTTCATGTTTCCCTTATGGACCACCTTTGACGCTTTTCTTTGTCCGAAGTCTCACGAGGGAGTGTTAATGGATTACTGTTTTTAGTATTTTTATTGCTTTGCTAGTCCAGACAGGCTCATGGAGTCATGGGATATGATAACGAAATGGATGCATCAATAAAAAAAAGGTTGATTGCTTTGTTTGGCATTCTCTAACATGACCATAATTCGAAAAGTTTTTCAAACCAAAAAAAGGAAAAAAAAGGTGAAGGGAATAGGGGTGTAAACGAACCGAATTAATTCGCGGGAACTTTTGTTTATTTCTACGTTTTCATTACTTATTTGATAAAATAAAATATTCTTGACACCTTTTATTTTGAAGAACTTTTCATGTAGTTTTTTTATATGTAATTTTTATTTTTTATTTCTTTACCAATATGTAAATAAAATGAATTGAAAAAACTTGATATTTTGCCTCGGTAATAGAAATGTGACAAATAATTTGGGACGGAAGGAGTATTATTTTTTATATATTTGTATTAAAATACTTTTTCGTTCAAGAATGTAATTTTTTTAATTCAATGAATTATTGTCATTTAAATTTAATTAAAATGAAACTTTATTTAGTTTAATTTTAAAAGATGTGTATTAAAAATGTAAATAATAAAAGTTTGAAGCCATAGTTTGAAGCACCGTGCTTTAAATCCATTTCCAACAAAACTGTAAGATAAATTAAAATTGGTACGACAGAAAGAGAAATTTTGAAATCCCGAGCTTCACATGTATTACGAGTGCTCTAATGGTCAAATTTGAAAAGGAAAGTGGCGTGATTTACTACATATTTTTTTATATAGAAATAAAAAATAAAATTTACATTTTTAAAACTATATGAACAATTTTCAAAACGAGAAATGACAAGAATCTTTCATTTCATCCCAAAATAAATAAAAATATATAAATAAATAAAAACAAAGACATTCATTTAAAGAAACTTTTCCCTCCAAAACCACACGCGCCCCTTCAATATTCAGCTGCGCTGGACCTCTCTTCAATCGTCACCGGGAAACCGCCCTCCATTTTAGAGGTCAAATACGATATGTACACTGGCTCGACGCCCTTCTCCGCCACGGGGACAACCCTGAACCGCCTCATAACTCCGGCCACCACCCTCTTCATCTGCAGGAAAGCCATTTCCTTCCCCAGACAAACCCTGGGCCCCGCTTGGAACACCGGATACACATACGGGTCCCTCCCCACGAAGCTCATATTCCCGTCGGCGTCCCTGTTCAGCCACCGCTCGGGGCGGAACTCCGCCCAGTCCTCCCCCCACAGCTCCTCCGCCCGCCCCATCGCGTACGGATGATAGGCCACCCTCCACCCCTTCTTCACCGCTGTCCCGTCCGGCAGAACATCGTCCTCCTCCGCCGCCTTTGAGTCCACCGGAACCGGAGGGTAAAGCCTCATGGCTTCACACAGCGCCGCGTGCGTGTACACCATGTCCTTCACCTCCTCGTAAACCGCCGCCTCTGATTTCGACTCCACCTCCTTCAAGATCTGGATCTCGACTTCCGGCCGCCGGGAAATCAGCCAGAAAAACCACGTCAGAGCGGCGGAGGTCGTGTCCCGGCCAGCCAGGATGAAGCTGATCACGATATCCGTCACGAATTTCTCCTCGGAGTGGCCGGAGCTCAGGAATCTGGAGAGGAGGTCAACGGAATCGAGCGTTGACTTCTCCTCCAATTCCTTCATCTTCTCCCTCACGATCTTCTGCGCGAAATCCCGCACCTCGCTAACCGCAATCCGGAGTTTCCGCTCGGATCCGATGTCGAAAAATCGCTTCAATTTCCAGATCTGAGGGGCGATTTCGTTGAATCTGTTGGTGCTGAGCCGAACAGCTTCTTCGAAAGCCACCGCGAATTTCTCGTCCGGTAGAGACGGCGACAGATAGCCGGGATCGCAACCGAACGAGATGTTACAGATATTGTCGAAAGCGAATCTCTGAAGAACGTCCTGAAAATCCAGAACCGTCTTCCCCCGGGCGGCGGAGGCGAGGACGGGAACCAACCGGTCGGAGAGCTCGTCGTCGACGACGGTCTCTACGAACTTCCGGAGCGACCGGGTGTTGAACTCGTGGCTGGCCACCTGTCTCTGGAACTTCCAGCTGTCGCCGTCGACGTTGAAGATCCCGTCGCCGAGGAAATCGGCGAGATTGGCCCGAGAGAAATCGCCTTTGGAGTAAGCGGAGAAGCGGGTCTTGAGGATGTGCTGCACGTTTTTGGGGTTAGCGGTGAAAACCATGGAGATGCCGGGGCGGTGGAGGGTGAAGGTGAGATTGGGCGAGCTGTGGATGCCGTCGGCAATCCATTGAATCCGGCGGTGTTTGTTTTTGAGCAGAGAAGGGTAAGAACCGAGCAGTGGGTATGATCTGGGGAGCTTACTGCTGGATTTTGATGAGAATACGAGGGAGAAGAAGATGAGAAAGAGGAGGGGGAGAAAACAGAATATCAGAGAAGTTGAGAGGTCGAAATCAAAGATATCCATTCCCACCAAGTTTGGATATGTATTCAATGATTGACGACTGTTGTGGTTGTGAAGATAACTTTGCATTTTAGGAAGGATATATAAAGGGGTAGGTGTTGCACAGTTGTCAAGACAAGGAGTGTGAGTGGAGTAAAACTAGAGTTCGATTCTTTGGCAATTGTGCTAGGAGACAACTATGTTCATAGGACTCTGCAAGTACCAGGTGTAGACTCCACTTTTCGCCACCAATCTGCGATCAAAATCTAATTATCTCATTAACTGTCTGAACGGGTCTGAGGAGACCCTCGGAAATGAAATTCACCTTTTTTTTGATATATTCACACGCTAGAAAAAAATGTGAGATGCTAGGGATACACCAAATGTACTCATCACCACTTTTTTTTTTACTTATTTCTTTTTTATTTTACAGGGATAATAGCATGGATGCCCCCCGTGATTTACAAAAGAAGCGCCAAAACCCCCTCTACTTGCCAAAGTTATTTGTAAACCCCTGTGGTTTTTAAATAATATACAAACACCCCTCTTGCCTATTTTACACATGAAATGACATTTCTGCCCTTGGTTTTTCTCTATCTTCAAATTTCACTCTTTTCTTTACATTTTTTGTTATACAAATAAATAAAATAAAATATACATCCTCTTTCTCAAATTAAATTTTTTTATTTATTTAATTTTCATTTTAGAAAATGTTACAAAAATGAAATAAAATACATTTTTTCATTATAAGTAAAAGTAAAATAAATAAAATAAAAATTGGACTTTAAAAGTAAAATAATTTTTTATTTGTTTTTTAAAAGTAAAATAATTTTTTAAGGACTTTAAAAAATGAAGAACAGAAAGATGAAATAAAATATGGAGTTAAAGAAAAAGACTATTTTTTATATTTTTATTTCTTTTCATTACCTTTTTTTAACTATTATTACTTTTTACCTTGTACATAATATTTTATTTTTTATTTTTTGTAAGATTCTCCAAAAAAATCTTTTGTTTTCAAAAGTACATTATAAAAAATTCTAATTTGAGATGGGAAGCGTATATATTATTTT
This sequence comes from Cuscuta campestris, assembly GCA_900332095.2. Lineage (NCBI taxonomy): Eukaryota > Viridiplantae > Streptophyta > Magnoliopsida > Solanales > Convolvulaceae > Cuscuta > Cuscuta campestris. The sequence goes on from OOIL02000038.1 coordinate 1,017,414, forward strand.
ATATATTTGTATAATAAATGAAATTGAAATTGGAAAAATTCAAGATCGGGGAAAACAAAGGGCATAAATGTCATTTTTGCTTTAAAAATAGGTAAGGGGGGGCATGTGTGCTATATTTAGAAACCACATGAAGTTTACAAATAACTTTTGAAAACAGGTGGGGTTTTGACGCTCTTTTTGTAAACCACAGGAGGCTCCCGTGCTATTAACCCTTATATTACATGCCAAAACATGTGGCAATGGAGGTGGTGGTATAAATCTGGGGTACACTTTTGGTATACCCCTAGCATTTTTTAGAAAAAATTAGCACCTACTTCGGTCTCATTTGATTGAAAATGCTAGGGGTACATCTTTGGTGTACCCCATTTGTCCCTCATCCCCTCATCCACCATATAAATGCGCAAAAAACTTAAAAATAAATAAATAAATAAAAATGAAATAAAAATATATGGTAGAAAAGGGAGTGAGAGACAAATGGGGTACAGCTTTGGCGTATGTATAGCATTGCTCCATTTGATTAGCCGACTGAAGTCTTTCTATTTTCTTACAGTTGGAGTGTTGGGAACCAAGCATTTTTTAAAATACGGAGTAATAGAATAAGCCCAATTCATGGAGCACCCAAAGATAACAAACCCTTCTTTGGGCTGAACTGATCTGCGCATTGTCCATCTTTAACCAGCCCAATGCATTGTCCAACTTTAACCAGCCCAATAACCCGCTCAACCCAATCTCGTACCGTCCCACGTACGGACAAACAAGAATATGAATATTTCGAAAATGGTCGGTTCACAATCGCAGAAGCCTGTGCAGAATTTAACAAACATGTGATTCATTCATTCTTTCTTTCTTTCTTCCAGATCTGAATGAACTTCATGTAAACGCTGTGATTAAAGTCACATGATCAACCGGCAACCTCAATCCCACAATTCCTCCTTATCCGACCCGCCCATGCGATTTAGGTCAGCTGTTTCCTTTTCTTTGCTGTTGTTCATTGATGCTTTGAATCCTCTTTCATTATTGGCCATTTCTGTCTTAGCTCCTCCATTTTTCTTGAATGTATTGTGCCCAATTTTGCCCAATTTTTTTATAGGGTTAGTGATTTTTTCGTAATTTTGTAGCAAAATTTCCCCTTTTTGAAGCTGGATTGGAGTTTTTTTTAAATCCTGAGTCTGTAATTCATTTTACTGCAAGTTATTTGTTGTGGAGATGGGGGAGAAGTTGTGGGTAAGTGAAGAGGACAGGAGTTTGGTTGAAGGGGTCTTGGGGCGGCAGGCGGTGGATTTCTTCAACTGGTCGGCTTCCCACAACCTGCTGTCCGATTTCGTGGCGCCGTGTGGTGGGAATTTGACGGTTCGGCAGAATCTGTGCAAGATTGTGGAGGATTTCGACTGGGCTTACGCCATCTATTGGCAAGTCGCCAAGTCGAAATCGGGCAAATCGGCCTTGATTTGGGGCGACGGGCATTGTTCTTCCGAGGACCGAAACCTGCCTGAGGGAGAAGACAGCAAGAAGAAACATGTTCTTCAGATGATCCGCGCGTGTTTCGGTCGTGAAGAATCTAGTCGTGTTTTTGAGACCAAGTTGTTGGGTTCTTCTTCCTCTGTTGTCTCTGATATTGGAATGTTCTATCTCGCGTCGATGTATTACGCGTTCCCCTTTGATGTCCCTTCCACTCCTTCGCAGTCGTTCAATTCCAGTAGAACAATTTGGGCTTCCGACTCAAAAACCTCTCTCCAATACTACCAATCAAGATCTCATCTTGCGAAATCAGCCCGTTTCGAGACCTTAGTGTTCATTCCACTAAAATCCGGTGTCCTAGAGCTCGGTTCCACAAGACGTGTTCTTGAAGACCATAATGTGGTTAAGATGGTTCAGAGAACATTGGCTGTAGTGTCTACTAATGTGGCAGATAATTTACCTACTAATAGTGTCCCAAGAATATTTGGGCAAGAACTTGTTAGTCTTGGCACATCATTTTCCTCCCCTAAGGTGGAACCGGAATCCGGGTATCCTTCCGACACCTTAAAAGCAACAATAAATGAAGAGGTGGATGAAAAACCGGTTCAACCGAGGAAGAGGGGGAGGAAACCGGCTAACGGAAGAGAAGAGCCGCTAAACCACGTGGAGGCCGAGAGGCAGAGGCGCGAGAAGCTCAACCAGAGGTTTTACGCGTTAAGGGCAGTTGTCCCAAACATATCGAAGATGGACAAAGCGTCTCTGCTGGGTGATGCGATCGCTTACATCACCGACCTCCAGGCGAGGGTGCGGGCGATGGAATTTGAGAGGGACATGATGAAGGTCGTTCCCAATGTTGACGTGCATCAGCGGGCGGAGGACGCGGTTGTAAGGGTAGTGTGCCCTTTGGAAGGGCACCCGGTTTCGCGGGTGGTGAGGGCGTTTAGGGAACATAACGTTGAGGCGCAAGAGTCTAACGTGACGATAACGGAGGAAGGGGAAGTGATCCACACATTCTCTGTTCAAACACAAGGTGGTGATGATTCTTCTGCTGAAGATTTGAAGGAGAAACTGGCTGCTGCTGTACTAGCCAAGTGATGGTACTTAATTAACATGATGATGCATTAAGCCTAATTATATTATGTGTCATATATGTGTATGTATCATGTATGTATGTATGCATTTAGATGTTCATATAGCAGAAACATCAGAGTAATTGTAATGCTCTTGATGATTTGTGTAAAACTAAAAAAAATCTGTGTTTGCATGTTCATCTTAATTAATTTCTTTTTTGAGAATTCGAGGAATGAAGAAGTTATTTTTTTAGTAGTACTGGCTTTATTATAATGTAGTACTGTTCAAATATATTTTTCAGTATGTTGAAGTGTGTAGAGTCAATGGGGTGGCGTTCTTTCCACTCAAGCCAAGAGAGAAACTCTTTCAAGAAGAAGCTGATATCAAAAATTTATACATGATTGTATTGCCCTTTTTTCCATTAGATTGAGTTAGTCTTTTTAACACTTTCTTTCCAATGTAGGTACAAAAATGGGGTTTGAAAATAAGATTTATAGGGTGTTTGAAAATAATCTTTGGGGGTGGTATTTCCGTTTATGTTTTTTTTTTGTTTCTTTGAAAAGAAGTGGAGTATACTCAAGAACATTTTGGATTGAAATTATGTTTGAAAAACATAGACAACTTGTTTGTTCCAAAGATATTTATATTTTCTTACAAGCCCGTTCACGTGACTTTGAACTCAATGTCATAGGATGACATTAGTTTTCTATGAGCCTCTGTTGGTAAAATTGATAGTTCCAACCTCCTGCCCCGCGGCCATCCTCTCCTTCGTTGATTGGTTACAGTGGTCACTGTAGCCAATCGGCGAAAGAGATGAGAAAAGGAGGAAGGGAGAGTGGGGGCATGGATTAAGGGGTAAGAATTATCAATTTTACAAACGAAATTCGGCCTATGGAAGCTCGGGTCATTCTATGTCATTTATGTATGTATTCGCTTCATACACAATTGAACTTTTTTTTTATCTTTTGAAAAAACATTTTCAACCTTGAACCTTATCACCTCAATTGTGTACCGCCGTATGTATTTGAATATAGAAAAATATTCAAAAATAATAAAAAATGCTGCAAAATTGCAAACGTGGTGTTTGAATAGCCATCATTTTAGTCATGCAGTCTTAAGTTTTAACTTTTAAGGTACTTTCGCCCC
>OOIL02000038.1:1021268-1031919 GCA_900332095.2 Cuscuta campestris
CCCCCCCCCCCCCCCCCCCCATTAAAGTTATTTTCTTTTCTCTTTTAATTAATTTTCGTCATTTGTTTTTTCACGTAATTTAAAAAGGTTAAATTGTTAAGTTAAAATTTATGGAGTAAAAAGAATCAAATATGGACTACCCTGTCTACCCCACTTCTTTTAAAACAAAAAATTTGTGGATTATTTACCTCCGATCCGTTTCTTTTCTTCTCATTGTTGCCATAAAATTCATCATTATATTTCTTTTTTAAAATCTCAAAGAAAAAAAACCTTATATTTTCGTACTTTATATTTCATTTTGTTAATGATTACGTAGTACCATTTACTTGGCTACCAACAAGGAAACAATTCCCTCTCGTCTAAAGAGATTTTAAGAGTATATATGCATGTAACTTTAATTTTTTTAAAATTTTTTTTTATTAAATTTCGTGAAAATTAAAATGATTGGAATTTCATGGGAAGGAGGGAATAACAATAAACATTAATTCCATAAAAAAACAATACACATTAATTGTTCTATTATTACTTCATCCGTCCCAATTTAAATTGTATATTTCGTTTAACTGAAGTAATTTTCAGGACAATTTATTTGTGAATTAGGATGAAGCTAAAACATTGAATTTGCATATTCTTATGCATTCTTGTTGCACAAACACTTCATTACGGCGAGATCAGATATGTGTGTGATCTTATTTTGAGTTTTTAACCCAATCATAAGCCCTTCCTTCCTGAGAATGAAAGAAAGGAGTAAAAAGACAATAGAATGAAAGATTAATTATTTGATCAAATTAAATAGAACGATTATTCCAGATATATATGCACGCATAGATTGATAATATGCTGCCTTAATTACCTTTTTGCTACGTAATAAATTGTACTCTAAATTGAACTTTCTTCGCAAAGTTTAATTAGGTACATACGAGTAACAAAAAATACACCATGATTCCGAAAAAAGAAACTAAAAAAAATGATAATGTGAGTTCAAAAATGGCTCACAAAAGTGTTATTTCAAAAAAATAATTAAAATTGAGAAAAATTTGAAGGATAAATAAATGAAAGAATATTATAAGTACAAAATATAAATCAATATTAATAATCTCTCAATTAATCTCCATCGTCACGCCGGCCGGCGACTTAGCTTCATTCTCCGGGGAAAGCCGGAACCAGCGAAATTCTTTTCTCCGACGGGGAGGGCAGAGTTCGTCCCAGGATTAGGCGTCGGAGACGGGACCGGCTTCCACAGAGATTGTAGCCAGAACGGACCTCGTTGCAGCCTCGTTATCAGTAGCTTCTCCACGGCGGCGAAGCTCTTCTCGCCCAGAGTAGCCGCCTCCGCCTCCGCCGCCGCCACGGGGGCGTTGTTCGTACCGGGATTGGGCCGCGGAGGAGTAACGTTTTTCCATTGGAGAGACGGCAAGAGAAGAAGATCATCATTATTATGTTGAGTATCATATAATGACGATATTCTGGCTGCTTCGACTTCAAGTATGGGATTATTATTATTGATACTTATTATTAGTAGTAAAACATAAACAAATTTGGAAACTATAGTAGTACGACAAGGCTGAGGACCATAAGGTTTCATTATTAATTATTATTGTCGGATCGCTTGTTCCTGTAATTAATGATAAATTAATTAATTACACGATCAATTGTTGTGGGCTTAGCTTGCATGTGTTAAAGTGAAAGAAAGAGGCCGGGGGGCTTATTTATAAGTAAGCTTTCGGCCTATATAATATTCATACCTTGACGGTCGCACTTTGACTGTTTGATATATTATGTTTCAATTTAAATCGTCTGTTTCAGTTTACGATATTTGATTGAAATTATTTTATATGAAAAATGATGTAAATAATAAATTTGAATTGGTGAATTCAAATTCTTTAGAATTGAATCCCATGTAATTTTAATTCTAATTAAATTCCAAGTCCATATATATACCAAACGAACCCTTATAGTATTTCGTACAATGAAGTTATTGGTTCCTAATTTTCATTGGAAAAGCTATTTTAATTTTGTCAAAATCACTACACATGATATGCATGCATGCATGCACTCTAGGGTTGAATATAAATAGAAAAGTCAAAAGTAAAAAAAAAATTGAAATTGCTGCGAAATTGAGAGCGTGCATGATGTTTGAATCCTTTCATCATCAGGAATTTCAAACTTCAAAGTGACTATATGCCCATACACGACATTTCATTTAGGCGACATGACAATAACAATAATAATAATATTAATATTAATTCTGGTATCATTAATTATGGTAGTGTTTGATTATTAATCAATATCATATGCTTATTTATGGTAAATGATGTGTTTTAGTTAAATTAGTTTTCATTCTTTATTTCTAGTTGTGTTAATAGTTTCCCCTATCTATACTCTATCATTTACATCATAATTTAATGAGTAATATTATTATTATAATATTCCAACATACATAATTGTTGTATGTATATGTTCGTGATATATTTTCACAAATATAAATTTTTCTATTTTTCTATTAAAAGCTACTAGCTTAGTTCTTAATCTATCTATAACATCTTATCTTTTTACCAATAATCTATCATCACATTCTACTTTTATCCATTACATTAAAGATATTTTTGAAAAGTCAGTACAAAAATATCTTTACTTTAAATTTACTAATAAAAATCAAATAGAAACATCTTTATTAAACGGAGGAAGTACATGATATACAATTTTGGGTGCAAACATTATTTCCTCTTTATAATGTTCTCTCCTCTCGTTTTTAATTTTCACAGTTTTGACATGCTTTTTTTAGATAATAATGTGCATTTAATTATTTATTATGTCTTATAAAATGTTTCCACATTATAAAAAAGTAGCTATATTTAAAGAATGTGTAAGTTTGTCTTAGTTTGTCTTAATTTATTGTAGGACATAATATAATGTGATGAATAAATTAATAGTAAATGGATATGATGTGATATGCAGGTTATATATATATATATATATATATATATATATACTAGCATTGCTCCGTGCGATGCACGGATTCACGTGCCCGATTAAAGTTTAGTGTTATATACTACTCCGTATTATATATGAACTTTTCTCATGTATTTTTTTATGTGTCTTTGTTTTGTATTGTTCAAAGTGTAGCATACTGATTTTGAGTTAGTAAGTTTTTACTCTACAAATACATATGTGGTGTCAAAAATATCAATAACCATCCTCAATATGTTTAATGAAATAAACTGAATAAAATAAAAATATATGGAGTGGTGGGTTTTAACATTTTACAAACTATACTGGGAATTAATGTACAACTTCTTCTTATTTTTAGGAGAAATAGTATAGAATAATCCCAAATTTACCTGTTCTTTTAAAAAATAAGTATTATTGCATTAATAATATGTATAGTGCGTAAAATATTAGAACCCTCCACACCTTATATTTTTATTTTATTCCTTACCCGTTTTAAATTAATTTCGTTGATTACCTTATATTCTATTGATTACCTTATTTATTTCATTAATTTTGTATTGTCTGAGTTAATTTTTTCTCATTTTCGTTATTTTGTATATCTATTTTTTATTTTTTTATAAGGTAATATTAATCTTTTAAAAAAAAAGAGAAATAGATTTTGAGATTTTTTTAATGACTTGATAAAGTTGGGATTACTTTGAATAATTTTTATAATGATAATAATAATATTTTACAATTGTGGTTTATAGGCTATATAACATCTTCGTAATTGTGAATTAGAGAATGAAGGGATTAAATATAACTAACGGTGTTAAGGGCTTTTTGGGGTATAAATTGCATGGTACAAGTTTTAAAGCTAATGGTACATGTTTTATGGATGGAAAAGGTGCATAATATTAAGGGGTACCTAACCCTCTTTCACACACACACACAGATATATATATATATATATATATATATACTCTTTCGTTCAACACTAATGTTCTCATTTACTATTCATATGGTCAAACTTCATTTATTTTGTTGGCGTATTTTGTTTGCCCATATGGCTAGCAGTACCAGAATAACTTGTAGCAAAACAATATTTTATGCAAGTGGTGTTTTAGAATATGATATCTAAAGGCCATAATTAAAATTTAAAAAATAAAAAAAAATCAAAAAATGTGACGATTTTTTAATTCGATCTAACTTTGTAAAATGCACCACATACTTTATAAAATGCACTATAGTGACCTATTAAAATATTAGTCCGGTTCTATAGCCACTAAGTTTCATGACAAACTAGAAATGCATCATTCTTATGTTTTAAATTACTCCCTCCGTCCCCCTAAGATGTTCTCATTTTGACTTTTGGTGGTTTTTAAGGAGAGTTGAAAAAAGGTGAAAGTTTACCATAATACCCTTAATGAAATATGAGTGGAGTGTATTAAATGAGGTGGGTGAGGTGTAATAAATAAAGTAAGTGGGGGTAGTTATGGTATTTTAATTGTAAAAAAATGAAATGAGAAGATCTATTGTGGACAAAGAAAAAGGACTATTGAGAAGATCTATGGGGGACGGAGGGAGTATAAAAAAGTGAGGGGATCGGATGGGTTATAAATTCAGGGAGTATGTAGGGAGCAGAAAAAAAGCAGCAAAGCGAAAGGGGTGAATTGAAAATGATTTTGTTAGTTAAATGTTTGAAGAAAAGATAAAACGGGTGTTTAAATTGGGAAATTTTAGGCTTATTAAATTGGTCATCGACTGGTTGGGGAAAGAAAGATGAGATATACACACTCTCTGGACTCGGCCCATTTATGTCAGAGTTTTATGCGGCCCATTTAAATGCATTTTATCCCGTTGATCACTCTAACGGTCATATCCCATTCAACAGTAATTTAGTTTTTGTTTCAAAAGTTGTTTCAATCTTCTGGCTTCAAAATAAACTTTAAACCTTGAGTGCCTTTGGTCGGGTGAAGAGTATTATTTGAAATTTTTTTATTCTAATTTATTACGTTAGGTAATAGAAATGGTAGGAGAAATATATTTTTAAAAGAGAAAAATAATCTCAATTTAGGTAGCTAAAAGTGTTTTTTATCTTATTGTGTGGAAATGTGCTTCATCTGTCTTAAAAAAATCTCCCCTTCTTCATTTATGTTTATTCCAAGTGTCAAGGATTTAAGAGCTCGAGATGAACAAAAAGATTACTTAGCCCTAAGAGATTAAGTTGTATAAAATAATTTTGTTTCTTGTTTTTGAACATAAAGATTACTTTTAATTTGTTTAGATAAAGTTTAGTAATATAATGAATCTAATAAAAAACAGTTTTTTTTTGTATTTTTTAACACCAGTACTAGTGATATATATCTACGAAAAGAAAGTTTAACTCTCAAACCCATAAATAGGTGAAATCAATTTTTAATTATAATATGACACATTTTTATTACTCCCTCCGTTCTAAGACTTTCTTCTCGTTTCCATTAACCCGGTTTAACTGAATTTATTTTGAATTTAATTTATTTGATTTTAGGTGTAAAAATAAGAAATAGTGGACATTACTTGAATAATGAATAATTGATAATGACCAATGATCCTACATTGAAAAATAAAAACAAATAAACTTATACTCCTTCCGTTCCACAAAACCCTCCTGGTTTTGACTTTGGGGGAAAATAAGAAAAGTGTAATTTTGGTTGACTTTCCAATTTTGCCCCTGATGTGATGGGAAAAAGTAAGATGTGATAATTTGGCTATTAGTGAAAAAGTATGATGTGATAGATAGTGTATGAAAAAGTAGGGGTAAAAGTAATTTTTTAATAGAGAATGAAAGTGTTTTGTGGAAAGCAAAAAAAACAAAAGAGGAAGGATTTTGTGGAACGGAGGAAGTATTAAAAAAATCATTACTCCATATGCTTTAATAATCTTATTTAAGCAAATTTCTCAAAGAATAAATAGAATAGTGAGAATTATATGACTAGTAAAAAATTGGTCACATACGGTACGGAATACGGGGTACAATTTTGAGTCCAAACAGGTACGGAATAGCGCTACCCAATTCTGCTCCTCAAATACTGGTTCCGTACGCCTTAATTAAACTAATAGCCGGCCCTGGGAACACTCATTTTTGCGCCCGCAAAGTCGCGTTCGCCCAAGGCGGTGGGGACTGGGCCGCCGTTGTTCCCGGGGTTTACTCCTGGAGGTGTAGGGTGGCGCCACAGCCGGCTACCAGCCGCAAAGTTCTTTGTCCCAACCAAAGGACGACGACCCAGAGAATCAGCCGCCGCCGCCACCGAGCTGGCGCCGCCGCCCCCGTTGGTGCCCGGGTTTCTGCCCGGAGGGCTGACCACTTTCCATTGCAGGGACGGTAATAAAATGTGCTCGACATATTCGTCACTGTGAAACAATCTGCATGCTTCTTGAGGTTGGATAATGGCCAGTAGTGTTACAATAACATGTAACAAAACAATAATAGGTTTCATTGCCATTTATTTTATTTTATGGATAATATAATATTGTTGCTGATATATATCAGAGAATAATATAGTAGCTTAATCAATTAGCTAGCTAGATGTATATGGAATAACAAGTTAATTAAGTTGATAATAAATGAAGTTTAATTTTTGGTTTGGTGAGAAATAAAATGGGGGAGAGGAGGATTATTTATAAGCTTGGATCAAAGTATCAAACAGTACGTCATGTCAAAGGCTAATGGATGGCGACTTTGATTTTTTTTTAAGATTATTTTTCTTCATGGAATTAGAAAAAATATAATGGAATAATATTTAAGTGTGTTGACTGTGAAATATAGTTTGACTTAGAGGGTTTGATTTAATCAAGAAATTTGAATATCACAACGACGCTGCTGCATGGAATAGGTCAGGTACTCGTTAAGGAAGAAAGTTTATCGTGACCACCAAGCAAGCTAGCTACCTAACATTTCCAACACTCAAAATCATTGTTGTCCTTTAACTTCTTTTTTCATCTCCTTAAATCTAATAAAAAAATTACTTTCCTTTTGCAAAAAAGTTTTTTTTAAAAATCAAATTCAATCCCTTTCTGGTTGCAAGATCATTTAGATATATGGTTGCATCGAATTCAATCTCCTTTAGGGTTTTTTTGTATCTCCATTATAAATAATATGGTTGCAATTAATTAGTAGATCATTTAGACTAATCAATAAAAAAGAAATTCATCCTCTAAATCCTAAACATAAATTAAAGTCGGTTCCATTCAGCTTGTTTTTATTTTACTAACTAGTATTTTGACCCGTGCGACGCACGGGGTTAAACAAAATTTTTGTCGATTTCGATTTTTTTCAGTGTAATATATTCCCTGGAATCAAGTAAATATATTTCTAACACAATTTTTAATCAATGCACAACGACAACATTAGAATAAATCATATTTGAGGAAATGAAATTGTACTCGAAGAAACCTTATTTAATTCCAATTTTTTGAAAGACTTTAGGTTGCACAACGTTTTTGGTATGGTTGTAAATGTTTCCATTGTTATCTAGAACCAATATTTTTAATCATGTCTTTGCCTCATTCGTGAAAAAGTAACATATAGCTAACCATGACTAAATACTAAGTTGGTTAAAAATAATACAACAAAAGACAATGTTTGACCTTAACTTTTGTTAATAGTCATAGTAAAATATAAAACTATTGAGAATTATTTTCTCTAGAATTTCTTAGGTAGTCTTGAATCAGATGAAACCAAATTCATTCGGGGTATGAAAATCTTTTTCTCAATTGAATTCATGAAACCTCAATTGCAGAGATAATGTTCTTTCTCAACTTCTAAACGATTAATCTTCTATCATTACACAATCCAGATATTTAGTCAATGTTCTTCAATGATATAGTCAGTACTCCCTTTTTAAAAACTATTTTGTGGTTTAGGATCCCCGAATATTTGATTTAATTAAAAAAACTAAAGTGTTATCCAATTGTCTTCAACAGCTACTTTTAAATCAGCTTTGCATAAGGGATATGAAAAATTCATTACCATTCAACAAACTTGAGTGCAGGTGCTAATAGTGCACTATCCTAAAAAAAATTCATGTTCTCTAATAGGTTCGGATAAGTGAAGTCCACTATAACTCTTGAGTGGATAACTTATTTCAAGAAATCAAGAATCAAGAATGCAGAAGGATTTAATTTCAATGTCAGCAGTTCCATCGATCACTTGTCTAAGTTTTCCATCTTTGACTTTGATATCCAATCAGAAAAAGCTTATGTGTCCTTGTCTGTGTAAGAGAGTGTAGATTAATGTAATCTCATATTTTTGATCAACGTATAAAATTTACAATACAACTACATTTCTGAGGATTTGATGGTAGCACCTACAATTTCCTCTCTCAAAACTATGAGTAAAACTGAAAGAATTTGGATAAATTTTTTTTTGAGTACAAATGTTTTCCCTGTGAATGGTTCATTTATGAATTTATTATTAGAGAACCTCATTACATCTCTCATTGTGTAATCCAATGTCTCAAAAGAAAATATATGCATCGTAGATGATACATCTCATATGATTATACTTACTTGTTGGATTAGGTTTGCTTTCGGACTCTATTGTTTATTGTCACAAAATGAGCACTCGGTTAGCACCAAAGGGATAAAAAATCTCGACTCCCCCCCCTAGGCAAAAGCAATGCTACAATGTAGTTGGATGCGACATTCAGGACAACCTTACCATTTGACCTTAGAGAAGCAGACAATGACTTCTAGAGAAATATTTTTCCAGTTCCACCGTAACCATGGACAAAAAAGAACTCCCTCTTTCAGCTATCACGACTTCCATTATTTCATTAGATATATTCGACTGATCTTCATTCATCGTAGATAAATATCCTCTAAGATTAAATGACAACTTTTCTTAGTCATAGTTCAACTTCTCTATCAAAAAACTATTTTGATATCTATTAAGTTGATTGTCATCTCCAAATGGCATGCACTTGAATTCCTTTAAAGGTCGTCCATTTCAATTAAGCAACTTTTCAATCTCAATTAGACATAAATTCTTTAAGTCCTCTCATGAGATTATAAGCTCTGCAAAAAAAAGAATTATTTGTTTCTATGCAGTGCTCAATTAAAGAGTTTTGTTTTCATATAATGCGTTTCAGATGGATTAATACATTAAAAAACTATCTTTATATTCAAGTACCTTGATTCCAAAATATTCTTATTCGATCAAATAAAATTCCATTCACCAAGAGTTCCTATAATTTTTTCAAAACAATTTATGGGTGACTCATGGTACGTGGACAAACAACATTTTAGCATATTCCTAAATCCTAACTTAGCAATCTCTTTTATACCTTCAATAAGTTCTTTATCATCGGTTAATAACCTCAATGCTTCACATGCTACCTCAAATACGCTATGTAGAACATTGTTAACTCTCATCAAGCTCTAATAGCTTGTACATCCTCGCTGGACAGTTAATAGTACAACTCTCTGGTTTTCGTAAGCACGTATTGTAGTCTGCCTATTGATGACCTTTGTTACATCGGAACCATTTCCGCACTTTAATTTCTGATTGTACACACAAAAATTGGGAAATTCTTTGCATACATCAAATTTTATCTCACATTATATTGTGTATTGGAAATCATCCAAGCTTCAAACATTGAAGCTTTGTCAACATTTTCTTTGACAATATCTTTTAGCTTTTTTTATCTCTAAAGTTTACAAATTTTAGCCATGGGAGATGAAAATTCAACCTCGAGTGCATCCACCATATTTATTTACGTAATACTTTCTTACATTGTTTATAATATCTTATACATAGAGTTAGTTAATACACAAAGATAATTGTTTTATTATCATCTTCAAAGAAATTAAAACATGTGTTATAGAAGATAGATCCATATGTTTCTTATGCACTTAAAAGCATGATGAATTGTGTAATTATTCCCGAATCGGAGCACTGTATAGATTTTTTTGGGAAAACATTACTGAAAAAATTAAATATTCAATTCAGAATAATAAAAATACCATTTGTCACATCATAGAGTACATTCTTTCTCGAACGTGTTCGATGATGCAAGGTTATAGTCGATGACGACCTCTCTCTTTCTGTATGTGTAATAACCATCATATGTACTGCAAAAGCAATACATATGTACATGTTTGTTTACTACCTACCAAAATAGAACCTAATCCCACTGAACACTGCCTAGGAAGGAGGATTAAAATTTACTCTGTAAAAAAATAGATCTACGGTAAAAAAATTCCCAAACTTCTCAATCGCCTCCTACGGACCAAAATCAAAGCAATGAAGTTTCCTTTGATTTTGAAGAATATGAATTCGATATTTCATTATTCTTATTAATATACATCAACCCAGTTGAATCTTACTACAGTAGGGTCTAGATATTATTCTTATTAATATAATGTTAATTATTGTTAAATAAATTAATGAATAGACTTTATTTTTTTATAACACAATGACCCATTTTCTACCTGTCGTACACGGCCCCTCATTTCACAGAGACAACCCTGAATATTACTTATTTATTTTATTTTGACATAAATGTCAAAATAGGCATGTTTTTTTATTTTCAAGAAATTAATACTAATTACACTTATAATAGTTAATATTATACCATAAATATTTTGATTAGGAACACCAGTTAATAATTAATTTCTTACACATAAATACTCACATACTAAGTCATCATCATATTAAAATTTATTAATGAAAAATAGT